>JAJEKV010000230.1:672500-716485 GCA_021234155.1 Isoetes taiwanensis
AAGAAATACCAATGTTGGTCCATTTGCTGTAGATCTTGGGGTGCTTTATGGCCATGACTTTGGAGTTATGATCAGAAAAAGCAGGGGGACCAAAACAAGCTTGTGTTCATGGTGGCGGACAAGGCTCAATTTTAAAAGCACGGGGATGGATCATGTTCCAAGCCTTAATTAGATTCCTCATAAGAGGGAGGTATTTGGAGCGGGGGTGAAGATCAACAAAAAGATGAGTCGGGTAGGGAACTTTTAATGCTTGGATGTCCCTGTAGGATAGGAAGCATTTAGCCAATGAGCTATAAATTGGGAGGCGGGGAGAGCAATTACCGTAATTGTTCTCCAAATATATTTACGCAAGGGAACATGCACGCAAGTAGAGACTTTTGCATCCTAGACCCCCAAACTTTTTGGCCTAGTAATTGACTTCAGTTGACCGGATGACTTCCATTCAAATGAAGTTCCTAATAGTTTTCTCCAACTCGAATAAATGGATTTAGGGGCCACCGAGGCGAGGAGGAGAAATAAACATGGGAAGATGCAAGCACCGAAGTTTGCAATGATTGTTCTTCCAAACAAAGGAAAGACAATTTCTATAGTTATTTAGCTTTCTCTTTATTCTTTGCAAAATAGGATCCCAAAGACCTCTCAGATTTGGATTTAGAGAGAGGGGCATACCCAGCAGATTTGAAGCTTGATTACAACTTAGGACTGAGATGCCCGCAGTTGAAGAATGGCCAACATCTCCAATGATTTTGCTTTTGTCAAGGTTTAAGTGGACTCGAGGCGTGAGAGAAATCATGGATGAGATCCAAGAAACTTGTGACATTTGCAGGATTGGAATCAAGGAAGGCAAACGTGTCATCAGCATATTGAGATATTGTGAGAGTATCTAAATTATTTGGAAGCTTGAGACCAATAAGAGATCGAGAATTCTGCATACTAAGTACACATCTAGTGAGCATCTCAGCAACAATAAGGAATAGATAAGGAGCTAAAGGGCAACCTTGTCTGACTCCTTTTGCTAGGGGGAAGAATTTAGTGGGAGATCCATTTATGAGCACAGCAGAATTTGACATGGAATTCAAACCTTGAATAAGGGAGATTAGTTTTTGCTGAAAGCCCATTTTTCTTAAAGCAATCTCAATGAAATTCCGGTCCACTGGTGTCAAAAGCTCTCTTGAAGTCCGGGCCGAAGGATACAAGATTGATTAGAGATCCTATTCCAATGAAGACCTTCCATTGCACTAATGTAATTGTCTAGAATAAACCTGTTGGGCAAAAAAGCAGATTGATTGACACTGATATTCTTTTGAAGGTAGTCTTGAATTCTGTTGGCAATTAACTTAGCACAGAGCTTATAAGAAGTGTTGGTAAGAGATATAGGTCTCCATTCAGCAAAGGAAGTGGGATTTTCCACTTTAGGCACCAAGGTAATAAATCCCAGAGAGATAGATGAATGCAAATGATCGAGGCCCAAAAACCATGCACAAGATTAATAATGTCGGTTTCATAATATCCCGAGAATTGTATGAAGAATTCGGAGGAAATCCATCGGGGGCGGAGATTTATTTTTGAAAAACTTTGAAGGGTTTTGAGAATCTCTCTCTTGATAGGGATTGATGTTAAATCTACATTCAAATTATCAATGGAGTTTGGTTTGGCGATTTAGAAATGCCAAGAATTTGTCTTTGGCCAAGATCTCGCTAGCAGTGAGATCAGTCTTCTTGAATAGGGAAGAGTAATTATCAAAGAAGAAATTTTTAATTTCAGAGGTCGAGGTCAGAGTGGAGCCAGTTGTATTATTCACTTGAGTAATAGAATTTTTTAAAAGCCTGTTTTTAGCCACCCTGAAAAAGAACTTTGAGCTGCCATGATCTAGCTCACTGTTGTATTTAATCTTGCATTTAATGGCAGAAAATTTGGCTTCCCTCTCTTCTATATTTTTTAAATGCCTTTCAAGAAGTTCTTCCCCTACATGAAGATTGCAATTTAGAGGGTCAATCTGGAGGAGGGATCTTATCTCTTTCATTTTAGTCAATAGATTTTCCTTCTCATGGATTTTGGCCATATGCCTACTTTTAGCCCAATTCTTGATCCAATCCTTGGATTTTTTTATCTTGTAATAAAATTTTTTCATAGACTGATTTGGAAGCACAGGATCAATAGATTGATAGAACTGAGAGAACTCCTGTTGGAAAGAGTTATTCTGTAGCAGAGAGCAGTTCAGCTTGAATGGAATATTACCTTCCCTTGGGGGATTTAGAAGATGCTTGGTATTAAGAAATTGAGGCTGGTGATCCGAGATGGAAGTGCCTTCATCACTTGTGACAAAACAATTATCCCAGAAATCAGATATTGAATTGGAGATGTAAAATCTATCCAATGCACAATAAACTCTATCTTGATCCTTTTGCTTATTGGACCATGTGAAGGAAGCAGTGGAGGATGGGATATGAATAAGGGAGGAGTCAGTCATGAAATTATCCCAATTCTGTCTTTCAGTCAAGGACATGTTTATCTTGTTTCCCAATTTTAAATCCCAGCTAGGAGTATTGTTAAAATCCCCTCCTAAGATCCAATCAACTGAGGCATTATTGGAGATCCAAGAGTTAAGATCAGGCCAAAGATTTTCCCTCTCTTTGGGGCAAGTGGAACCATAAATATTAATAACCCCAAATGTGGAGTTATTAATGGAGAAAGTTACTGCTTGCCACATTTTAGAAATGCTATTGCAGAAAGAGAGATGGTTGAGATTTTTCCAAATAATGCACATACCTCCTTTAGTACCATTTGCTTCCATCCAAATGGAAGAAGCCCCAGGATAGATCCAGTCACCCAAACTAGATGCCTCAAACTTAGGAAGCTTCAGCTCTTGTAACAATATAATATCAGCATTATATTGTCTAAGTTGAGCAATGGCCCTCCTTCTCTTGAGGGGACCTTTGATACCTCTCAGGTTCCAACTAATTATCCTCATGATAAGAATAATTTTTTCAGTTGAGAGAAAAAGAGGAAACTTTCACTACTTTTTTTTTTGTTTCCTAGAGCCATGTTTAAGTTTCTTACTTCTTGTATTATTTGCAGGAGTATTAGAATCCTTTAAAATAGATTTAGGAGGAGGCTTGGCTTTCAGATAAGTGTCTCTTAATAACTCATCATCCCCCCATTTTGTATTATCTAGATTCTCCTTATTAAGTGTGTCAATTTCTTCCTCACTATCAGATATCCCTCCTGGAATGAACTCAAACATGCTGTTTATAGAATTATCAAACAAACATTTCTTAGAACTATTTTGGAAGGGGACTTGCCTGGACAATTGAGTGTCCTTCTCCATGTCTCGTGTGTTGGAGATGATCTCGGGGCTGAGGCTTTGAGGATCTGCTTTGTGTAGTTGAGAAGTTTGTCTGTCGGGTGTATCTAATACCACTTCCTTCTCTGTTAAATTTTTTTCAGTATGATCTGTATCTGCCTGAAGTTGATCTTGAGTTGTGTGGCATTGATCTAGACTTGTCCATATACCCTCTTGCAGTGAAGCCAGTTGCATCTCAATATCTGCAGAAATAGTATGATAGCCATGGTTCCCAGGAGGTAATTTCATTTCAAGGTTGATGAGGGGTTCAAGCTGAGAAATAGAATTTGGGGAAGCTGTTTTGGAGGAAGGATTTGCAGATGGATTGTATGAGGGTTTATCAAGATGATCAATTAACTGCTCATGATTTTCAGAATCCAGTAGTATATTAGAATCATGGTTAGTATTAATATCTGCAAATACCTGGAATTGATTATAGCAGTGGACCTTGCCTTCCAATTCAGATTGCTTAGGATTGGCAATCTGGTTGCATCTCTTGTCCAAGTCTGTATCTGGAGCTGTTGTTGGAACCACTGTTTTGGAAGCAGAGGCATGACTCTGTGAAGTTGAAATTTCTTTATCTTTTATAACCAAGGAGGTCATATTTCTGCCTGATGAAGTATGGCTTTGTCTAAGTAATGAATCTCCCTTACTGCCTTGTTTGAGATTTTTTGACAGTCTAGAATTATTCATAGTTTTAGCATCTTGAATGATTCTGTCCAGTGTAGAATTCAAATCTTCTGTTAATCTTGTAGCCTGATCCATAGGCTCTTTCCCTTTGTGCTTGAAGTCTCCATGTTTTTGAATGACTTTGATAGCATTAGCATTTTGCTTTGCATGCAATCCTATTTTAGAAGTTATATTTGATGTCCAATCCGAGACCATCATACCCTGTGAGTTCTTCTGTTTTTTCTTCTCAATTCTATTCTTGTAAATTCTTCTTTGAGATCCATTCACTCTTTTCCAAGTAAAGGCATTTGTTTTACTTGGATCTTCCACTGATTTTGGTCCTTGCAAATTTTTTGTGATTCTTTGTTGTGAACTATTCTTTGAATCAGCAGAATTGAGCCTATTTGCCTCATTTAATTCCTTTAATGGAATTGCATTTGGAATTGCATTTTCTGTGACATCTGCTTGCTTGAAAGGAGAGGATTTACAACTTTCATACCATAAATGCCTGCAACCACAATTTTGACAAAGAGGAGGCAGACCTGACCATCTCAGTGATAGGGATGATTTTTGTCCAAAAGCATCAGTGAAAGGAATTGAGGTTGTACGGTTTTGGTGGTATCAATTTGTATGAAGGCTCGGGGGAGGTCTCTGGGAGAATATTCAGTTGAAACATATGTGCCAATGGAGTTGAAGAGAATTTTGAAGCAGTCTTCATTCCAGTATATTGGATTTAGCCCCTGTAGAGTGGTGGAAGCTATGCATAAGGACTCAAATGAAGAGATGTCTAACTTGGGATGCCATTTAAGAAAGCTTATTTGATAGCTTTCAAATGTCAAGTGACCACGATTTAGAAGGAAGTTTGCTGTTCTGGAGTTTTCACACTCAATCATAAGAAATGGATAATTAAGCCAATACATGGCTTTGATGAGAATACCTTTTTGAAGGTTTTGGCAGAAATTCCAAAATTTGCCAAGTTGAATCCCACTTTTGTTAAATTTGACTAGAACAGCTGTATCTTTCAAAATTGACATCTTAGTATGAACAGAAGGGAGATTTAAAGAAATACCCTGGTATAAAGCTTGTTTATTTCCTTCATTGGCACGGGTCTCCATCAGAGCAGCATCCAAAGCATTATCACTGTAGATATCCCTGGCTGGTTTAGGAACTCCATATGGCAGAGGAATTTGAGTGGAGGGGTGCAGGAATGGTAGCCGACCATAAAGATCAGGATCCTTTGAGAGGTTATCCCAAACCGGAACCTTATGGGTTCTAGGATGCATAATCTGCTTATCAGAGAGAAGGTTAGAGAAATCACCAAAAAGCAGACATTTTTTTTTATTTTCTTGAAGGAGTCTTAACTAGTTTAGCAAGATCGGGCGCTTTCGAGTCTCTAGATGAGCAAATTCATGAAGAAAGGCAAGGAATTTAGGGCTAAAATTGTTTAAGTTTTCCATAAAAAAGATTCAGGAGATGACAGCAGAGGCACGTGAGAGAATTTGAAAAAGAGGGAATGGAGAAATTCGGGGGAAAGACAAGAGGATCAAGAAAGAGCAAAGGAAGTTATTGAAGGTAGAATGCTAGAGGAATTAAATCAAAACTATCACTCAAAGTCCAAATCCTCAAAGTCCAAATCTGTTTGTATAATTTCATTTGTCAATTTCTTGTGGAGTCCATTCCACAGGTGTACTTTCGGAAAATTGCGGTAGCTTCCGTATTTTTGTTCCCCTGAATTCTTCCAACCAAGATTGTATGATCTGACTTCAAATTCCTCACGCTAGGCACAAATGAATATTCAAATGAAGCTTTCCTCACGGGAACAAATTTTGTGCAACCAAGGTTTGCTTAAAAGATGTGCAGCAGATCCCTTTAGATGGCCACAAGTTAATCTGCCTCTGTCTTGGAGGATTAAAAAAAATTTTGCATCCATTTGTAGGTGAATTTACATGAAATCATTTAGCAGCAACCTCGGATTGCTAGCCTCTACAAGGCTAGCAAAGAATTTGGATTGAATTGGAGGCTCGAAGGGCAGATTTTTTCAAAAAACAGGCAAGAAAGGGAGGCAAACAGAAAAATTCACTAAAGGACAAAAAAAGCAAGAAAATAGGCGCTCTTGCATTCTGATCAGCACACTATATTCCCAATTACCAGACTTGTAGAAGCCCAGGATTGTTATTTATTGTCACTACCTCCCCAGACGGATTGGGTAATTTGGCGTCACGCCTTCCTTGGATGTGGTAGCCGCCTCTCGTGCTCCCTCTTCGAATCGAACCCTAATTCCCCATATGACTAATCGGCGGGATCAACCGTAGCTTCCATAAAGGATACCATCCACCCACACCGGGTGAAGGGCACAACGAGAGGGAACGATCAAGATCGACCCGCCTCTCCCAAAGGGGCCGAGCGGCAAGACGATGGAGGCATGGTCGCCGGCACCAACACTTAGAAGTGGGAGGTCGGCCGCCACCAACAAAGAAAGAAAGACAGAGGAGAGAAGAACATGCACCGGCACCAACCGAAAGTGTCCAAGAATGGAACGGGAACGGGCAAGACCAAACGACGCCGGAAGGCCGTGGAACACACATGATGAGGACTAGGTCGTTTTAACATTGAATATCTCAAACTTGTTGTGTGCATCCGAACTCCAAAGATGGTAGGTGGAAGAGGTTCCGCCCGCCCTCCCGATACAAAGAGGGTAAAAGCACATCTCCAACCATCCAAGGCCTATGCATTGCGGGCGGAGAGCAGGGCCACCAACCACAACGAGCCCGCAATCCGTAACGAGACCACAAAGCTGCCACAATGGAGTGGAACCAACCGCCATGAACGAGCCAAACGGGACCCAATGGGGCAAACGGAAACACGAAAGCAAGGCACCACCACAAAGATAACCCAACCGACGAAGTCCGGAGGGAGGGCACGATGGAGCCAAGCCCAAAACCAACATCACATTTCCCAACAAAGCCTTGGCAACCTTCCCACCACCCCATTTCCGGGAGGCGTGCCTGGACACCGAGGTTAATTTCCAACATTGAGGAACCAACACGCCAAAGCCAACCAAAGGCAGACGGAAACAATGGGAGGGTGGTTGCCAAGGCAACATCCTATTGAATTCCAACTATCGATAGCTTTTGCTTTGCCCCGGCTTTAATATGCCAAAGACATGATTGCAAAATAGCAAGATAGTACACTTGTTGTTCTTCATAACGCCAATAGCATGATCTCGCGCTATCACCCGCCAAAGAGAAATGATGAATTGCGCTTTGGTGAAACCTTGATGCCAAATGTGCTTCTAACGAACTTCCAAAGGCGTAAAAATAAGCTTAATAAGCCGATCAACTAAGGGTGGTGGAATCTAGTCATGTATGAACCATCGACTTCAAGCAAGACTTCTACAAAGTTCAACATTTATCCAAAGCACACCTACACGAGACAAGAAGTCCTGACCGTGATATGGAAATACCCTAGTGTCAAGATAGACTCGTGGGTCCCAAGTGCATGACCCAGCCATCCAATTGTTTCATGAGGTCTATTGACAAAGAGGGCCATGACAACGGCAAACGAGGAATTGCGCCAACAAACCCACAAGAGTGCCCCATATTTCGAAGTCTCATAATGCAGAGAACCGAGGAGCTCACAGGAAAGGGGATCAGAAGGTTTGCTGGTAGCATACGTTTGATCATTTGACCAAGAATCAAAAAGATGTGTCTTACCTTACTAAATTGGATGCAGATTGCACATTGCATGCGCCCTTTCCTCGCATGATGCCCCGACAACAGACGATGTTCCATAGAGCTCGCTTAGATTGTATTGTGTTTTGGTTGCTTTGTTGATCTCTCGATCGTCGCTATGCATATTCCTCCCTTATTCCTTCCCATGCAACTATCTCTGGCCATACATTGGACATATTCATGGCATATTCATCCTTCCTCACAATCAGTAAAGGGATTGCCCTTCGCAACCCAAAACATGCAAACACACCATTGGGGCAACAGATTCATAGTTTGGAGCATTGTGCATCAAAGATCATGCAATTTGCAGCACCGCTTACCTCTACTAATACGAACAACAAAACAAAAAACATGCAAGTTCTAGAGGGCAACCCATTGAACATTCACATATGCTCACAATCAGTATCTTATATCAAAGAAATGACTCTTACTCCATCTGGAATTCCATTTCATTAAATTTAATTTGGTGAATTGAGGTTGATGGGTAATACAGTTTGTCTGATGTTTCAGTGAAAATAATTTGTGAACTTGATTATTTGTGAACTTGATGCTCTGGTCTATCGTTGCAATCACCACTCTGGGCCATACTTGGATCCAGATCTTATATTCAGTAAATCAACAAATCTCACAAAAAGGTCATTGTTGCATGTAGCTAAGATGTCAGTTGCCTTGAAGGCTAAAAGAAAGTTACCAGTGTTCATTGCTAAATAGTAACAATATCAGCATTAACAATACAAAATTTTGAAGCCTCGCATGTCTGAAATTTAAGTGCTTTTGCCAAGGAAAATCCTAGGAACCAATAAGCTGAACTACAGCACAAACACGTAATGGCTTGTCAGTGAAAAGTTCTTTCTGGGACAATCTTATGCTCACTCCATGTTTAAAGGTTGCGCGCTCACCAGTCCCAGCAACACATCGCAGACCACTGCGAGTCGAAATGTATAAATGTGCCATATAAACCACTTTCTTACGCTTGTCCTCATAGGAATGTGAATCCTTTCCCTTCAATTGCCTACATTGTACAAAGAAAAGCCATTTCCCACCGTCGTATAATACAGCTAATTTCCACATTGAGCCTCCGTAAAACAATTCTTTTGACTCAGATGCATTAACCCACTTCTTGTCTTTAAGGATAAACTCGGCCCCAAAACGAAATGGGGGGAAATCTACTAACTGCATTCCTACATCAGGCTTGGCTGCCCAACTGAACCCTCCAGTGGAAGATCTTCTCTTACTAGCTTGACTTGTTCCCCCCGGAATGGAGAAACCAACCACGATTGTGCTTCGAGACTTAGTTCTTTTTGGGGCATCAATACTTGAAGGGATTTCATTTCCTGGCTCAGGCACTGCATCTTCTTCATCTTCATCTTCTGGACCACTATGATCCATGCTTGAGCTGTCAGATTCACTTGATTCCATATCATCGCTGGAATCAGTGTCGCTTGCATCCATATCACTATCACTATCATCATCTGTACTAAGACTACTAGACACATCTGAATCCTTGCAGACGTTTAGCACACATGACTTCAGTAAGACATACTGCCAGATGCCATCATTTGCTGCATCTGTAGACATGTCTGCATCTTCCAGTTCAGTTCTCACTTGTAACACTTCATTCGCTTCCATATGTGCATATATAATACCTCCACGTGTAAAAATATCATTAACGGCACTAAAATCCTCCCATAAACCATCAGATTGCTCAGTATTATCACTTTCCCATAATCTCCGCAACTTTTTTAGGCCAGTCTCTGAAGAATCTTCCTCCACTAGTGGCAATGTTAAATCTTTCTCATCAACCGAAGAGAGCACAATATCCTTTTTTTTGTTGTTCTTATGTTTAAAGCTTTGCTTCCCATTTTTATGTACAGCTTTGCTCTTTGCGTTGTCCATGGTTCTCACAGACTTCCTTGTTGAAGAGTTCATCTTAGTGCGTGTTCTTCTTGGAGTGGAAAATTCTGATGACCTGTTTGTAGACCTCAATCGAGCGAGTTTCCATTCAGTAAGAGCTTGCTTTGCCAGCTTGTAGCGTTCCATTTCATTCAAAACCCAAAGCTCATCCGACCTTAAGAGTTGACATAAAAGCTGCAACACAACATCATCTATCCATTAACATGGCTAATCATAGAATACTATTGCCTAAAGCCACACACAAATCATTCCATAGTTTTATGACATAACCTTTACAGCTGCTGTCCTCCTAGATTGATAATTCAATATTGATTAGCCATAGTATAGTCAAGTATTCTCTCTAGCATCCATTTTCTCGAATAGACAACTTGTTTACACAAAATTGTTTGTTCAATAGAATGGAAACATAAATGGTTCAATACAATGTTTAGTTGAAACCGAACTAAGTGGCTACAATTGTTCCACTTCATATGGCTCAGTATCAAAACGCCTTCAGTTTATAGTCCTAGGCATTTCCTGATTTAGTCAATATTCTCTCATCTTGGATTATCACTCAGTGATTTTTGGCTTTTTTTAATTTTCAAGAATTCGATGAAGGAGAACAGATTAGAGGCTTAGACCAATGCAATGATGTCGTTTGAATATAGGAAGAAGATGTGAGACCTTTTGTCCAGCATTGAAATTCAAACCATATAGGGTTCTGGCATTGGAGAAGAGATCAGCCTCAATGTTTGCACCTTTACAGGATAACTGAGATCTAAATATCCAATTAAACCACTCTCAGAGAGGCTTGGAGTTGTTCCAAGAGACGCATATTAAGAGGCATTGGGACGCAAATGTTGTCCAAGCAGACCATGAAAGAATATATTAATAACAATAGTTAGATATAAGGGACGTGGGATCCACTAGATTAAACATATTGTCACGAACGTCAACCTAAAAGAAAATTATATAGGAGGATCTATAACTTTGAGAATAGATGGATATGAACAGGGAAAGCAAGAAGTCTCAGCTTCATACTCTGGAACTCCAAAACATTTGTGGCCAAGATGACGAAGAAAGGAAGCAAGAGTTGGATAGTACAAAACAGAAAAAGTCACATATCAAATGCTGGAACTGTGGCAAGGGAGAAAATGCAGAGAACCTAATAAAAGGTAAAGATGAGGGAAAATCAGAGGGTAACAAGGTTTTGCAGTTAATAGAGAAATTACTTAGATGGCAATAATTTCTCCTGCATGATAAATCCTGGAGCATCTAGATACTTACTTGTGATGCCAATATGTTGACAGGGATGTTACGTGATAATTTACTAATACTTGCTTGAGACCTTGTCAAACCATAGAAGTCAAACCTTTTATCACGAAAAATCGGCTTTCCATTTCATGAGAACATTGGATTTTAACAGGCACAGCAAACAAGTAGCACACTATTTACCTTTGGCCAGAAATCTTCCACCACCACAGATTCAGGCTTTAACTCTATTTAGCTACACATGTGTTACGCTACCTTGGATCATGGTGACAGTCCAGAACGGTATATGAGGGAAGCTTCTCTGAAGAGGGATCATCCTCAGAAGAGAGGTCTTCTCGATCTTCTGGATCTTGATCATGCATCATCATCTCTGGACGTGTGTTCTCTCATTCGCTAGCTCTCAGCTCGGAGGAGAGCTTGATGATCAATCATCCGTAATTGATCAGGACGATGCCAAGCTCACGATGCCAAGCTCATGATCAGACGAGTTTTTCACCTCTTCTCCATGCTTCTCTCTCTTGTATGCTGCTGTTTTCCTCTTTCCATTCATGACAGTGGTGCTTTCAGTGAGAGACATTGTTTCTGATTCACAGTAACATGGATGTCGGAGCTGTAAGTGGAAAAACCCATGGCACTGGCTTTCAAAGATAAACCTGTCAAATGGTATGTACAGACCAACGTCGCTGGTGTATGAAAAGACGGGAACACAACAAGGATGATGATTTGGGCATTTCTTCAGCCACAAAGGGATGGGAAAGTGAAGGTTTTCCATCGTCATGCTTGCATGGGCATAGGTCCCTTATCCTGAGGACTGATGCCAAGCAAAATGTAGCATGGATCAGCTTAACTTGATCTATGGACTTAAGGGTCATACTTGGATAATGGCCTTTTGTCAATATCATCAAGATGAGGTCAGTTGCCTGTTACCTCATTGCTCTGTTATCATGGTGACAGTCCAGAATGGTTGGGGGAAAGGACCATGCCATGAATGTTAGGATTTGTAACTCTAACTCCATGCCCGACTTAAAAGGCACTTTACCTTTGTGCCAAAAAGATAAAGAGGAAAAGGTCTGGGGAAAAGGTGAAAGGAGAGTTAGTCTCCCCTACATAAGAGAAGAATGTCTCTTGGAGGAGAGGATTACCTGGATCTTCATCATCATCAACTCTGGGTGTGTGTTCTCGCATTCACTGCATTTGCTAGCCCTCAGTTCAGAGGGAAGCTTGAGGTCAATCAGACGTAATTGATCCGGCCGGTGCCAAGCCTGATTGGGTTCACCTCTTCTGCAGGCCTCTCCCTCCTAGGCTGCTGGTTTCTTCTTGCTGTTTGCAACAATGTGCTGGATCATGTGAATTGGAATTAATTAGTGGCAACAAAGCATGAGCAGCGGAAGCGTTTGCCCTGTAACTAGAATGGCTACGGTTTTAGCAGAGCAACAAACATATCGCACACATCCCACTCTGTCAAAATTTGCCAGTTAAATTATTAGATAAGTTTCATCTGGGCAATTGCCAAGAAGTGGCACTCCTTTTGCAAGGTATAAACCAAATTAATAATGATGACTCTAGCTTTTTCTGGCATATCTCAAAGGAACATCCAAGGCAGGCATATTTTACGAGCAGAATCAGCATCTATAGTTGCATTTGTAAACATGGTTAATGAAGGGAATGATGACAATAAGCTGAGGACAACAGAGCCAGTGCACAAGAAAACTTATGGCAGTATACCTTCTTCAGGATCTGTATCAGGTCAATTCCAGCAGGAAAGACTGTGATTTTACATTACATAGGTTTGCTTATCCATCTCATCATCACAAGGTCTAATATTATGTTCGTTGTCTCTTTGATGCTCAGCAGCTTGCTGATGGTTAAGCCGCTATTATTTGACAAGCAGAATTAGGTGCACTTGTACATAGATATAGATTTTGCAGGTAATATAACTTGGCGGAAAACGATTACTGCCAGCATTGATACAGCAGCGACTGTGTACAAGAAAGGTAGGCTAATATAGCTCTCCTGGATCTGCAATTTCAGATCAGTGGCAACTGAACTGTAACCCAGAGGAATTGATTTGATCCGAACTACAAAGAATTGCTCCATCAGGGGGCAGGAAATTTCAACTCTTCAGTGGCTTGTTTATGATTTCACTAAGCCCCTAGCAGGGGCTAAATTTAAAAGGTTGGAAGGCAATGTCTAAATGGCTTACCAATTTAGCTCATGGTTAATTAGCATTTAGAACATAGATGTTAAACTGAAACAAACTTCTGAGTAACATTATGCCGACATAAAAGGCCATAAGTCGAGCAAGTTCGTTCTCTTAGGTGCTTGTTTTCTAGTTTCCATTGTATTCTCCCATCCTGATTCATGTGGTGATTCTCTTTCTATCATATGTTAATTATAAAATTCCACACCATACCTGCAAAGATAGCTTTGGCAGCACATGCGTGAGCTCGCAGGAAGCATGAGTACAAAGAAAGGTCCAACAGGCATCTCGAATTGGTCTGCAAATCGGCCATAGCAGTTTTGCTCCGACAAATGCTGATATCTTAAAAAGGTATCTTCCCTGAGATCTTGAACCATGTACTCCACACAACGGTCGCATAAATTTTCAAGACACAAAAAACAACCAGCAGCCAAGACTGACATCACGCTCTGATCTGAAAATATAGGAGGTATTCCATACATATAAGCAAATGCCGTCTCCAAACCTTGGGGAGTGACATGCACATCGTCAATTTGAAGTTTCTACACGAGGCTTTCCGGCTTCTTTTCCATGGGCCAGAAAGCAAAGATCTGAAATATGAGCTTTGTGAAAGAATGATTTTGTGAAGCCTGTAATCCTTGCCTTGGAAACAAACCGTGATATCAGAAAACAAATTGCATTGAAGCTGCTTTTGGACATGTTGACATAATGCAGCGGCAGCCTCCGCTACAGGAATTGTCATGTGCACCTTTGATTGGCAAGAATCTGCTTGTCTATGGGGATCCATGGACACTCTAATTTGACCTTGAAATCAAGCTCTTAGAGTTCCAGCAACATACCTGGTGGCAGTTTCTCATAGGTAAATAATCATCGGAAGGGAAAGCGCCGTATCTCTTATTGAGGGCGTTTGCATTGAATGAAAAGGACGGAATTCTCAGGCCAGAAATTGGCGGATCTTTAGAGCGGCGTTGCTATACGCCCGACATTTTCCATACGTATATACGTATATGTATGCGGTGCCAATATACACACACAATTACATGCTGCTAAAAAAAATCTTATAACACAAGACAAGGGTATGGTCGCCACAATTCAAACAAATAGCCCTGACTTAATCCGTGAACCCAAAGATCGGTCCGAGCTGCTCAGGGAAGGCTAGTTTTGGGTTCATATATGACTCAACTTACCACATCTAATCCGGAACCCAATTGCCTACAAACTCCGGCTTCCTAATGTTGATCCTAATCTATCGTCCACTTTTTGGCCTTAAAAGTTTTCTCGCATAAAAAGATATTAATGGTGCGGGGTCTAAGATCCACCGCTGTAATCGCTGGCAGCCCCATGTTGTGTAGCGTGCAAGGCCTGGCATGCGCTGGTCTAGGGCCCCCCGACGCACACCAAAGAGAGGCAACAACCACCGCCAATACCTTAAAAACTTTCGCTTCATGGCGTTCTCATGACCATAAGGCCCGCGACTAGCATCATGTTAAGCCCGCGGGAAAATAATGACCATACTTTCATGTCCTTTTTCATTAAGATAGTCTGCCAAAGTTGTTCGAAATCTCCAAACCCCAACTACAACCACAAAAGACTATACTAAACCCAAGAATCTCAAAATTTGGGCTAAATACCTGATCATTTCACCCCTCCTCTGTGTGTGTTTGGGGAGGGGGGGAGGGGGGAGAAGAGAAGGGGGAGGGAATAAATCGATTTGCCAAGCGCGTTCTTCCTCAGATCATTAAATCGACAGAGTTAGGCTGAGATTGCATCAGTTATTGGACTTTGTTCGTGTTTATACAGCTTAGTCTCTGTTTCAACATCTAAATTGATGGAGCGCCATAATAGTGATGTGTATAGGGATACTGCCAAAAGCCAAGAGAAGTAGCCTGTGGGAACTCCATCCCCGCACAAGAGGCCAAAGCCAGATTCTTCATCTTCTACAGTCACAACTTAATGAAACACCTTCAGTATCCGCAATGTATTAGAGACTCCAGCAGAAGTAGCAATTGTTGTGGCTTCGGATCTGTCCGTTGAGGTGACCCCCAAAATTGCCTCCTATCTAAGTGGAGCGAGCCAAGACAGATGGGGACCTCATTCGTTGCCAACTGGTGGTAAGCACAAGGAACAACATCTTGTTCCAATCCCCTATTGGATCCTGAAGGCCCCCAACATGTGCACAAATTTTTTCTAGCCAGTCTATGCCAAGATGGTTGAGCATGACCCGCAGGGAATACTACAGCTTCCCACGCACGCAGAGCGCATCGCGGGCGTAATCGGCCCAGCTTGATTGTACTTATGGTGGCTGCAGATAGCTGCTTTGGGAGAGGCCGCTCACATAGGCCCTTGGGAGCTACCATCTTCCCTCACAACCGGTGGTTTGATGATGATATATAAGGAGTCCCCTCGCAGGCAAGTCACTAATACCGCCAGGTCCATATGCCATCCATCAATACCGCATACCTTCCTCAAAGGCAAAAAGCCGATACACCGCAACACCGGGCAAAGAAATGCTCTATCTCCGAAATGTCACCTTAGGACATTCTCGAGAAGGGTATTGAACAAGCCCTTGCAACCGCAAGCAACATCACCTTGGACTAGTGGTGCAATACTTGTCGCCTTTTACGATCCATCGAGTTCAAGAGGCAATACCCCTACAGATGGGCCCACTACTAGTCATTACAAAGGGCGATGTAGTAATGGCTTAAATACCTTTGCTATTAGCAAATGCAAAGCAGATTTGGATAGCATGTAGGCGGAGCTCCTAAAGTGGGTTGGTCCTCCAATGGTGCCTGCCCTAGCAACATAATTCAATAGAGCATTGTAAGAAGGCTTTTCCTCTGCAATGGACCACTAGCAAGGTTGTTCCCATATATAAGGCAGGTGACCCTCACTGCTCGGCCAATTATTGCACCATCATGGTCAGCTCCCTCTTTGCAAAATTATCTGCTGAAGAATTCTTGAGCAACATCTGATAATGTGGGTAGAGGAAGCAGAGATGCGTGCTCTTATACAGGCAGGATTGCAACCCAAACACTCCATCATCACCCACATTTTCACTCTCCTATTCTTATACAGGCAGGATTCCCGCCCAAACACTCCACCATCGACCACATTTTTACTCTGAGAACCCTGATCAAGGATAGCAGAAACCGCCCGCAAGACTTGTACTACTATTTTGTGGACTTTACAAAAGCTTTTGACACTGTGTCGCGGGACAAGTTGTGGAATTGAGGCAGCTATGGACTCTTGTTGACTTATAGAATGTGATATATAGGTTATATAAGACATGCTCAGACCGTCTAGCATCACCTGGATAACCTGGCATTAGTAGTATTGGAGTACATCAGGGTTGCCCCTTCTCCCCGACGCTCTTTGGCCTATATACTGATCAGTTGGAAGACTGGCTTGCTGAACATGGCAGGCGCTCAGTTCATGCACCACATAATTCAGCAAGTCATATATACTGACTACGTAGACCTACCAGATGACATGCAGCACTACCTGGATGCCCTAGACACTTCCTACCGATTCACTAGCATGTGTATTAACTTGATTAAAAATAGGGTTCTCGCTTATTTCATCCGCTGCCTGGCCACTAAGGCCTCCATTCTTCACTTGCTGGGCGTAATGTAGAGGTGGTTCCGACCTACAAGTATTTGGAAATTGAGTTTTCTACTACCACACAATAGGACGCCTCCATTAGATTGCGTGCCACAGGGGGCTAGAAAGGCAATGTATGCCATGCACAGCAAGAGTCACAAGGCAGAGTTAAATGCCTGGGGTCATCATCGCACCTGTTCAAGACTCTAGTCGAGTCTGTCCTCCTATACGGGGTGGAGATGTGAGATCTAGTCATACCCCCCCCCATACCGAATGACTCGAAGTAGAGAAGGTCTTCTTAGCATGAAACAAGATTGCATAGTAAACGGGAGCAAATCATCGAAACGGGAACAAAATGAATATTCTTTAAAGGTTCCCTTATTTTTTACAAAAAGGGAGTAAAATGAGGTAAAAAAAAGGGGACATAAATTTGTAAAATTGTATTTGAACCCCCCCCAAAAGTAATGACTAACTTTTTGTGCAACGAGAGAATTGACTATGTCAAAGTGGCACTTTTCTTTGCAACTAGAATTTTCCTAAAGTATGTTTTTAGAGAGAACCTCTAATTTAAGTGAATATAACATTTAATAAAAAATTGAAGTAAAGTCTGTAACTGAAATGGTAGTATTTTCAAAATTTGAAGATAAAATCTTCATATCCACATGCAAAATTTACAGTCTTTTTCTAAGATACAGTTATATGCAAACGTGTGAGGAGTGACGCGGGAGGGATCCATGCACGTCATCATATTCATTTATGCCATCCTCATCACCTTCACTTCTTCCACTGACACTTGAGGAAGTGCTTGAGTTATCTTCCTCGTCACTATCAACAAAGGTAAAGCATTGCCACCACCACTCCCTTCTTCATCCTCTTCCTCGTAATTACAAGCCTTTTAAGCAAATTGATCAGATCTCTGGCGTAGATAATTGTCGATTTCAATTTGAAATCATAGCATAGTATATTCATTTCTTGTAGGTTTAGCTCATCCCTACAACCCACTTTCTTGGACTTTCTCCCCTTTCCTTGAGTTCTCGTTTTTAACTCATACCTACCTTCAAAAGCATTTTCTGAACATGTCGCAAGCCATTGAATCTTGAGTTTAGTCACTAAGCCTTCCTCCTTGACTGTGTCAAGTACTTTTGCTATCTAAAAAGGTCGATCTTTGTCATCCTCCTCAGTTGGAAGAGCAATCAGCATACCTTTGGCAATTTGTGTGATATTATCTTGAGGCTCATTCCTGCATCTTGGTCCAAGGTACATGACTCGGTCCTCGTCTTCCTCTAGTACAGGTGCTATTGTAACATTGCTTGGAGCTATCTGGTTCTGGGGTTGATAGAAGGTGTTAGACCATTGAAACGGTTCCTGCAACTGTCTTAGAGCTAGGTTTTAAATAATAATTTTTTGTTCAAGAAAGAAATTTCTTCACCACATCTGGTCTTCTTCTAAGTAAGTACTTAAACCCTGAGGAAATTCCATTCTCAATGGCTTTTAAGGATGCCACTGTGGTACTTTTCTTCTACTTGGACTCTTTTGGATTTTTGAGAGGAAGTTGCTCAGCACATTCTATCAAGCAAGTGTCTAGAAATGCATTTAAGCGCAATCCCTCCTCCGTGGACTGGGGCCTTTAGTTGTGGTGTCCCCTATAAAAAGCTTTCTCCATTTTTCAAGTAAAACTTGATGTGGTGTTGAAACGTGAGATCATTCAACTTATTGACAGCTTGATCTCTACTAGAACTTGTAGAGAAAACAAACTTTCTAAAGTCAACAGTCTCCTTTAAAAGCTCAAGAACTGGTATGGGAGTGTAAGAATCTTCAATGATTCGAATTAAAGCAGGAAGACAAAAAGCCTTCTCTTCTTCTAAGATGCACGAAAAATCTGCTGAACAACGGGTCTATTTGATCATGAATGTGGCCTACAAGTAAAAATTCGAGCTTTACTTTTCTGAAGATCCCTAGCTCCACTAGCATGGCACAATAAGCAAAGAGTGTTTGATTCTTGTTCTCCCTTGTAGTGTTGTCAAGTTGCAGGTAGCGCACAGGTGGTAATTGCTCTTGCTTGCATGCGACCTTGTTAAGAATCGTAATTATGAGATTCGAGTCACCATGCAAGTTTGAATACGTCAAAAATACTTTGCACTTTAGACTTTCTTTGAGGACCATAGCTCCTACAAAGTGGACCTCAACAAAATATTCCTCTGACACATATTTAGGAATATTTAAGAAATGAGGTAGAGTTGTCTTTTTTTATCTATTCTATCAATTACAACAGATATATATTACAGTGGACGTTCAAGAGCTTTTTTTCTGAGCTTGGCAAGCTTTCTTCTCTCAGCAGCTTGTTGTTCACAATGTCTGGCAGATTTATGTTGCACAATATCTGTTGAAGAAATCAGGCCAAAACAATTCTTTGAAACAAGTGTGAGATTAGAGAACTTGAACTTACTTCTTTCGACCTTTGTCTTTGTAGTTTCTCGTTGACTTTTTAATTATGCACATCTTGAGTAAACAGACATTCTATGTCTCCTGGAAATTTTCACAAGACCGAATTCACTTTTTCACAGTCTAGTGAAGTGTGAGTAAGAGATGTTAAGTCTCTTTGTATTCTTCAAAAACATCTTTTTTTGTGATGTCAGTCAAATGATACATGTTATTGTTAGGCAACTTTTCAAATGTTTCTCTAAAATATTTCTCCATCCATGACAAAGCAGCTAAGGCATGCATTGTTACAACTCTTCTTGGCCCACGATGATCATCAATTGCTGGGTTTTTATCCAGTCTTTTGTGTATTCGAGACATTCTCATGGACCCTAAATGGTGGAGAACCATAAAGCATTTCTAACAAACTTGTTCACTATTAATATAGTGCAAGAAGGTGTTGGAGTTTAGTCTTACATGATAAGTTACGTAGGCATTCTGGTCTGCCAATGCCATTGAACTATAATTGTCTCTAACTGCACATAATTTAGCCATGTTGAATATGTTGATGCAACCTAATGAGCAGCATTTAGTTCTTAGAAGTTTTCTCATTTTATGTTCGTCCATAAGGTTTCTTCTTCTTACAGAGGAGCATGCTCTCAAACTAAAATCCACCTTGAATTTCTTGGAGGACTGGCTGGAGAATATGTAATCTTGTTGCTAATGAGAGTTCTACTCTAGGGATGACCTCCTCTGCCCTTAGTGTTGTGCTTAAAATAAGCCACCGAAGTTTGCACTGGATAAGTCGAGGCACAATGTTAAATAGAGGTGATGGGCTATAAGATGTTGTGGCAGCGATGTTGTTGCAGCCTTCTTGATAAGGAGTTCGCAAACATCTCCCCTTATGCATGACTAGAATTCTGCAAACCCATGTGTCACAACAATTGTATGGAGAGGAGTAGATGCTGCAAGACCCTCATTTGTAATGAAGTCGTAGTGGGAGAAGTTGTGGAGAATCTCGCAGTCTTCTGAGCATGCTGCAGTCCTTATTTGTCTACTTGAAGCAGGAGAAACTATAAATGGTGGGGTAGTATATTCAAAACCCCTTGAGGTGGAGGAGCCCGTAGTTTGGGGGAGGTGGAACAAACGGTAGTGGAAGATTGTTACGTATAGCTAGTGAGGCAATAAAATGTGTGGGCAGCCTACTTCCTACTGGACTTGGAGAGGGTTAGTAAGGTGGTGGCAGTCTACTAGTTGCTGGACTTGGAGTGTCTTCAAAGAGCAACAAGGATCTTGTCGAGGTAGGAGTCGGAGAAGCATCTGTGTCAAGAGGAAACATGTTCTGGCCTACTGTTCCATCTGAACTAGAGGAACTAGAGGCAATAAAAGGTGGTGGAAGTTTGTTCACGACGCTATTAACTATCTGTAACAACTGCAAAACATTGGGGACATGTAAGTAACTCACTTTACTCTTTTGTATTTGTTATTCGAGAATTCAAAAAGCTATTCCAGAATACACTAGCCTGTCTAGACAAGTCGTATTCCACTTCACATAGAAAAAGAGAAGGGACCATGGTATACCTTTAAAAAAGAAATTTGAGCACCTCAGTTGTGTATTCCGGTTTCATAGCTTTAGTCGTCAGACCGAGTGCCTTCTATTCTAATTGCAGAAGCTGTATTCCGGATTGCATAGAGATAATCATAGATAGGTAAGCGTGTGAAGTACAGTGTACGACTTTTTGCATTGCAATATCCTAATACTTATTCCGAAATACACATTTGCATCTCTGTGATCGACAAAAGTGTATTCCGGAATACAATCTTGCCTACAGTCTTAGGCAAAGTGTATTCCAGTATACACTTTGCCTGGAGGATAAAAGGAAAAAGTGCACACACTTTTGCCTTAAGACTGTAGGCAAGATTGTATTCCAGAATACACTTTGCCTAAAGTCAAAAGGCAAAGTGTATTATGGTTTGCCTTAAGACAGAAGGAAAAGTGTATTCCCGAATACATTTTTGCCTACAGTCGAAATACACTTTGCCTCAAGACACAAACCAAGAGTGTATTCTGGAATAAGAATTCGACATCTTTAAGAGTCTAGCCTTAAGGATGTGTTATTTTCATCTTGGACGCACCCTCTCTAGTTAGGTTAGCACACAAAAAAAACTTGCTTGTGAGACTTCTTTCCATTCATTTTTTCTGTTTTTTGTCTGTCTTTAACACACATAACAATTCTTATTCTGGAATACGTCCTTCTTTTTGTTTATACTCTTAATAGACTTGTTAACAACAACTTTTTTACAGGCAAGAGGGAAGCAAGAAGGCTCCAAAGAAAGTGTTGAAGATTGTAAAACGGCTTCACCCACAGGGTAAGTTACAGGACACTGAAAAGCCTGCAATTTAAGAAAACTTCTAGACATAGTGGTTTGTCACGCGGGGTGCAGTGGCAAAGTACAATACCTTAACTTTCTTGCATGTTTGCAAGAGCCCTGGACAAAAGCGATATGATAACAGCGAGTTTGTGAACCTGGGGCAAATTAAGGATGTTTCTGAAGCTGCCGAGCAAGATGAACAGGTGGGGAAGCTTTCCTTCAAGACATCACAGTGGTTGATAAAGCTTTCATTAGAATCATTAGTGTGCAACTCGAGAATTTGTACAAATATGTTTCACACTACAGGAACAAATAAAGCTTAGCTTCCATCATTTGGAAGCTTTGTTCCAATCACAGCGAGGACTTCATTATTACCGAGTCCGATCATGAGGAAGAAGACGAAAGGTTTCCTCTAGCCAAGATAGAGAGGAATAAAGTTCAGAGGAGACGGAAGAGCAGCAACCCAAAAAGCTTAGCAAGCCAAGAGCCACCATTGCTGCTAAAGAACCAAAGAAAAGAAAAGTACAGCAACTGAAAGTGGTGGAAGTCCCCAAGGAAAGCATAAAGAAAAAGAAGGAAAAAGGAAAAGCACCTGGGGTTGCAATTAACGAGAAAAAAGTGGATAAGACCTCCGAAAGAATAGAGGAAATAAATAAAGAAAAGTTTGTGCATGGGGTCATCTATCTACCACACTTGCATGAGGCTATCTATGGGGAGGACTTAAGAAATCAGCAAACTCACTAGAGCTGAAAGAGACGTGTGCTATTGAATGCTACCTCAAATATGACGAGGCTAACAAAAGTCAGTCACTAATTAACCATGACAACGGGTTTCAGTTAGCTTTCAGAGGCGGCAAGATATTGTATCCCGGAATAAGAATTTGTGCTAAAGTTTTGTTATGTGGTTAACCACAAAGCTAACCCACAGTTTACTTGTGCAGATATGGGAACTCCAGAATGAAATATTTACCATGTTAGAGCGTGGAAAGTTGAAGAGAAAAGGCAAAGAGTCAGCGAAGAAGAAAAGCTCTAATGTGCTGAAGAAAGAAATGACAATAGCTGTCAGAACTGCAGGACTTTGCCGATATTGATTTGTTAGAAAGGCTGCTCCAGGAGGTTGTTGACAAGGAATTTACTTTAGAAGAAATATTCAAGGAATTGCATAAGTAAGTTTGCCTTTACCATAAATGATTAGGCAACTCTAGTTTTTTAAAAACAACGGTATATTCTGGAATACACTTTCACATTCTCGAGGAATACACTTTGTTTAGCTAGTATTTCATAATTGTATTCCAGAATATACTCCCACTCCCACGGGAAAACAAAACTGTATTCCGGAATACATTTATGTTTTCTTAAAAAAGCAAATGTGTATTCCAGAATACACTTTGCTCTACTAGGAAAGCGAGCACTACAAGAGAATGAGGGTTTTTTGTTAGAAACATTGTCAGATGGCCTTCACAACACTAACAACTGCCCAGACTCTACTGCCTGACAATTTACCTGATGAATATTATCTGAGATTCAGTGTCAGAAAAATCGTTGATCTATTAAACATTATGTTAATCTATTACAATAGATGCACCACTATTTCGGCATGCTACACAGGCGCCCAAGAATCAATTAAGAACATATGAAATGCACAAAGGCATAAATCCATAATGGCAATTTTATATTTTTACCAGAGCAATATTTCAGTTGAATCTGGAGCCTGTAAAAATGTTTTTAGGCCACAAACACTAGACACAAGAGCCTGTACAGGAGATGCATCCCCTGTTTTGAGCTCATCACATGCATTCCCTCTGTTTTGCAGAGTGGTAGGTAGATAACTTCCCAATTAGGTGACCTTTGCTATTAAATTCTTATGCTCAATGCATATAAAATAGAAAGCTCAAAATATGCTACCTATGTAGTCTTATAAACGTACGAGAAAATAGACTACAAATATGCTGCCTATGTAAGCAGCAAGCAAGTATCAATTTTCATATTAGCAATTTTGGTCCCATCATAAGAGATGCAAAAAGCTAGAACACGTATTTTGGATATGAGCATAGATGCAAAGACAATGTCAGCCAATTGCTAAACTTGTTCAAAATATTCTAAAACCATAAAAAAACAGCTCGCCAACTTGCAAACTAGAAAGAAACTACCTACAATAACAATCTTCTTAGCATCACTGTAGAGCAGAGGCGGCAACCTACCTCTAAAATTAGCTATAAGCAAGCAAATCCAACACAAATCTCTAAGCATACATAGAAAGCAAGCACCACCAAGCATGCTGACACTCTAAACTAAAGAGCACCAGCACTCTAAACAATAAATTTAATCCCAAACACCTACATTAAACCCCTAAACCATTTAAAAGCACAAGCACATGTTTTGTCCTAGCATTATGCTGCCCGCACTAACCTCCTTCCATTTCTAACTTTACTCCACGCCCCCTCCTAAGCTATCTGCACATCCTAACATCTAATCCAACCAGGCCGTCAGATTCTACACTTTATCTTAGGTACCATCGACCCATCATTGGATTATCTTAGATACACATATCAGGATTGAATGCGAAAGAGGCATACAAATCAAATTTTCCTTTTGCCTTTGAACAAATAAATTCATGTAACAGAAATATATGCAACATTATTTTTACAATAAATATCTGAATATGTTCATACCTTTTATTCGTCATTTGCTCTGTTTCCATGTATATCCTGTCACAGATCGAGTCAATCATATCTCTATAAGCCCAAAATCAGCACTTAGAGCAAATATACACTGAAATAAAAGCCTTATGAGACCTCTGTTGTAGAAACCATGGTGAACGGCAGAACCAGCTCTGCTACATCGTCTCAGATCATCAGTTCGGCCATTTGGCAATCGAAAATGCATCAAATCAGTTCACAGTCATATGCCTCAATCATAAACGGCTCAGGAAATAGGCTGCAGGCAAATATAGGCCAGCAAATCAAATCGATCTGCTCTGACTTGAGTCGCCATATTTGGCCACAGATGCATTGGTGCTTGCTTTTCTGTATTAAAAATGTCAAATGCTTGTCGGGCACAGTGGATCTTTTCAATAGTGGCCTTTCATCTTAGCCTAAGTTCTTAGGGTTAAATTTGAACGTTACAGTACCATTTTGGAGCCCTCCAGCCATGCAGAGAACGACACTTCATTTTATAGCCATGGAAAAAATTGGCAATATAGAAAAGTGCCATTCAAACCGAAATGCAGAAGGCTATTATTTTTTAAAAAAAATTCTAATTTTATACATACATATATAATATTTTATTTTAATTATTCATATGTTGAATATTTTTCCTTGCCAATATTATATGTCATATCCTGTATGTATAATGTGTGTCTGTACAATGTATTATCTAACTAACTACATATTAAATAAATTTTTGGTTGGTTGGCTTGGAATTAGTGGTGATGATGCACGATTTGGGAAAAAGGTGGCAATGGCAACCACCGCCACCATTGTTGAATGCAAATTTAAAAATTTCCCCTTTTTCAAGTTTTGGTTGGCCTTTTCTTGATCGACAGTGATGGGCGGCCCTTTTTTCTTGATCCTTCTCCTCCTGCCCAACTGAGGCTCCCTCCCATACAGACACGGCATATCAGTGGTCTCAAATCTCCTCGATTGGCTCTGTGGTGTGGCAACCGAAGCGATCTGCTGAAGCAAAAGCAGTTGAAGAACAGTTACAGAAGTACGATTTGGATGATTTCGAGTCTGAGATTTATAAGCACGATTTGGGTGCAGGAGATCTCTGAGGCTGATGCATGCTAGTCCAGCGAAGTTCAAACATCTGCAGCATCCTTCTTAATTCATCTTATACATTCCTAAAGCCTACATATACAGGTAAAGCCATTTCTTATATTATAGTCTATTGGCAATTTGGCATTTCGTCCCAATTTCCTTATTGTTTCTTCTACCATTTTCTTGTGTGATCAGACAACACATGGCTTTACATTTGTATTAGATAAATATTGTGGCAGGCAGGATCACCAAAACCGGGTTAGTAATATGGTTGCATTTTGTCTTTCTCTTCCATTCCATTATAGAATGCTTCTTGCTCATTCAAAATACAAATCCAGATGGAGAGGCCCAATAAAGTTCGCACACAACAAAGTCTCCTCAAAGCATTCAAACTGCGTTCTTCATCTTTTAACGCTGCTGCAGCTACTGAAGGATTACATGCCAGTAGCATTCAGGCGGCGAGAACTCTAGTAGACCTGAATTTGGAGCCGGATTTGATTGACGGACAATTGTATATGTGTAATCAAATGTACATATAAGGTTGCATCACAAATGCAATTCTTAAAGCTGCATGAGCGACTTTGTGAATTTCAAAGGTGGATTGGAACGCCTAATATGCCCATCAATGACGAGTATTCATCGTATACAAATCTTATGGCAGGTATATAGATCTTACATTGCTATGCTTCTCATTCCATTCTTTATTTCTCTATGTTTTCTCTTTATGTTATAAAGCTAATCTATATTTTCTCTTATGTTTTCTCTATGTTTCAAATTTTTGTGTGAATCTATGTTTTTAAAGCAATTAAATTGTTTTTTACAAGAAAATGAATTTATTAATTTTTGTGCTTGCATGACATAGGCAAAGAATTTATGGTACCGGCAAGATCGAAAGTGTACTTTGCAAGTATTGCTACAAAAAGGTTTGGAGAGTCCGTTCTTCTCTATAATGGTAGATGAGAGTACAGACATGTCTCTAGAACAACATCTTATGGTATATGTTTGTTACTTGAAGGAGAAAGGCAAAGACATCCCCTATACTCGTTTTCTAAAGCTTCTTGCAATAAAAGATGGTATATCAAATACATTTTATGACAGTATTGTTTTTTGTTTGAATGATTTGGGTTTGCCTTTCTAAAAAATGGTGGGTATTGCAACTAATGGTTGTTCAGCGATGACTGGCACACAAGATGGCCTTATGACACAACTTCGTAAAGATGTGCCTCACTTGATGGTGTTGCTCATCGAGAGGCACTTGCAGCAAGCGATGCCTTCAATTATTTTTCTATATTTCGAGATCTGGAGAAGTTGGCAAGAAAAGTGTGTACATGGGTAGGTAGGTCTACGAAGAGGCATGCCAGTTTACGCTTATTGGAGGAGGCATTTGATTTGCCAAAACTGAATTTGCATCAAATTCATGAAGTAAGATGGCTTTCTCGTGGAAATGTAATATCCAGAATTGTGAAGTTGATGTCTTCTTTATTGCGCTTATGGGAGACAAATGATGAACCTGAACTCCTTAATAGAAGGCAAGTGTACAATTTTATTTTTATTTTTTGGCTGATGTTTTGCTCGAACTTAATCTTTTAAATAAGCAATTCCAAGAAGGGATGATTGAAATTTCGAGCATATCCTCTACTGTTTCTTCTACCATTGCTATCCCGAGATCAAGATATTTATTGACCTCTTTTGGAAAGGGTGCCAAGTATATCACTAAATTCATTTCCATGATCGATAAACATCATGGTCATTTGCTCTACAAGGATGAGGATGGATTTCCTCATAGGTATGTGCTTTCTTTTATGCTCTAAACTTAAAAGTGTTTGTGTTCTAAGCATGGATTCTCATACATGCATATGCTTGCATTTGATACCTCAACATTCGAGGAGACTATCTCTTCATTTTCAAGACTTGGTCAAGAGTTCGTGGCTAAAGTTATATCATATTTAAGGCAAAGGTTTCAAGAACGAACATGCGATGTATTGGAAAGCACAAAACTCTTCTCAACGAATGACTATGCTATTGGTAGTGTGGAGACAGAGCAACAAACTGAAAAATGGGCAACTACTCTATGCAAGAACTTTGAAGAAGGGAGGTACGGATTTGTTAATATTGAAAAAATGCAAAGGACATGCATTTGCATTTGTTGTGAGATTAAATGTGCGTAATGGTCAGAAAAACACGAGCATTATGGGATTCTTGCAAAGAGCAACAATTTAACTTTGATGTTTATGATGAAGTAATGAAACCGTATGTGCCACGTTGTTCTTCTAGCAAGTTCTATAGTGTGATCGTGGTCTTCAAGATAGAATTTGATAAAAGATGAAGGTAGGGAATATCTATTGTCGATTACACTTGAGATCTTGATGTTTTTGTCATTATCGACCTAGTTATGTAGATGTTAATTATGAATTGATTTTTTCTAATTGATGGACCAAAAGCAACGCTGCGTTTTGCCATTGTAACTTTTAATATAAATCTATGGAATCATGGTCTAGATATTATCCTGCTTAATTTGTTAATTTATTGTATTGAATGGCACCAAAAATTTACTATGCAGCAGTATCGGCAACGCTAAAATTGCCATTCAAACCGAAAAGGCAAAGTTTTGGAAGCGCCTTCAAAAGAATGGAAGGGTCGCCATGCAAACTTAATCCTTGCGCTTGCTTGCCATCTATTTACAAAGCATATTTTCAAAGAACGGAAAGTTAGCATAACCGAAAAGTTAGTTTACCCGGCATTCTACCATGTCACCGCACCACGCCACCATATAAGTGTTATTGTAATAATTTTCCTTCCTTTCTTCTTCTATGTCTAGCCCCTCCGGGCTGTGGCACCTCCGCTTTGACGCCGCTTCAACGTAGTACTTCAAGACCTTGGCCGAGTGCTTGAAGACGCTCGAGGCACCTAAGACATGAAATTGATGTAGTGCGTAAGTATTGTTTGGTTTTTTTCTTCCCGACATGTGTATTTGTATAAGCAAAGATAATAGTGTAAGGATCCTTATAATTTTGGCCGATGAAGGCGCTTTTGGACTAAAGATCCATCCGCTTTGGCATTTGCAACGTAAAGATCCTCCAACTTTTTAGGTGATTTTTGTTATGTTTTTTTTTTTTTTTTCGCTTTTTGTGTTTCTAATATTCTTTTCTTCCTTTTATCGTTTTTTCCAGGTTCTCTCTTTGAAAGGTTGTAATAATGGCTCAAGATTTTCTAGCATTTTTGCCTTTTGTGCTTTGGCTTTATATTGTTCGAAGTTTCAGGCCATTTCACCGCTATGATATAAGCTAAAGCTTTAAATATTATAGATGATCAATCAAAAGCTTTGACCTAGGGGAGCTTGCCAAGAAGATAATGAAATGACTTTAGTTCTCATTGCTTTTTTTATTTTTGCTTTGTTTTCAAGTAGAATCAATGTTTCATCAAGTATTTTGAGAACTTGATGAATTTGCAAATGTAAAGCTTTGAAGTGTAAATGGAAATCCGAACTTTTGAGTCTTTTAAAACCTTTGAATCATTGTAAATTTCTCAATGTTAATTACTTGTTAAATAATCTTTATTGAAATTATGGACTATATTCTGGAGTTCGTTCTGGACTGCATTCTGGGCATCATTCTAGGTCGCATTCTATAAATTAACTTGTCGACACAATTCTTTAGAGTACTACAACTTCAGTCAACTTTCAGACTTAGAAACAATGACACGTGTCACTAGGGGGTTGGAGATGGGAGCAGAATGCATGATAGGCTAAGTTTCCGTATTAGGGCAATGCCGAATGCTTGTAGGGCACAGGGGATCTATCCAAGAGTAGCCTTTCATCATAGCCCTAAGTTCTTAATCGGCTATCTACCACAAAGCATATTCTCAGCATACGCCTTTAGGGCCCTCTTCGACATCCTAATACCATGGCATAAATTACACCATAGGAGAACCCAACTAGGTACTGAAAAAATTAGGAACAAACAATATGTTACTCCTTATTTATTCATTTTCCATATTGAGACCAAACCCAGCCAAAACTGATAGTTCCAAGTCCACCAAAATAGTTTTTGATTTGTTAGTGCCACAATGATCACTAAAATAAGTTTTGAATAGCTCGGTTAGCATCAAGCAATTCCAGTACAATATTGAATAATTTTTTCTTCTTCTCATTATTTTAATCCCTACATAAATCGTTAGTGCCAGCATCCGGGTTGCACAATACTTGTTCTAAATCCAACAAATACAGGACATGGCTTGTCACAGCTTTGAAGCATGGCTATGAAGGCCAAGCCATATCCAATAGATTCGACCAAGATTTTATATCATCGGGCCTAATCTGGCCTTTTATATAGCAGTTTGAATTTAATCCATTGCCTATGTATGAATTCAATATAATTATGTAAAATTAACATCCAAAGAGTTCACTATTCTCAACAAATATAACATCTAACTGTGAACAATTTAACCCAGAAGCTTCGCTCAACCACGATCTTCAGCTGTACTGCTACCATCCCTTGCTTATTCACTGCACATGCATTCACTGGGGTTAGTCCTCGTGACTAAGTGGGGATCCCTGGCTGCCTCTGCATGCATGGAAATACTCTGGAAATCTTGGATAAGCACAAACACAGACGGAGAATCCTATGTGAGTACAATGCTAAGACAATGACAACGTAATCCAAGGAAATACCAAACATGAACATCAGAAGTAAAGAACATAGTCAAAACACCAAACCATCATGACACATAGCTCCGGGACGATGGGAAGCTCAGCCAGCCTACATGCAGGCCCTGTTAGCAGAGAAATGCCCACCAAACCACATTCCGAGCCCCCGCTATGAGTTGGTGGGTGAACCTCAGAAGATACCCTTCCCAGCCCACGCCTATAATCGAGGACCTCTTACCATGGAGTCACTGAGGTGATGTAGCATCCTGATAAGGGAAACTATGCCCGGTGTCACAGAGCACAAGAACCACAGAGAATCACAGAAGAACATGAGCATGCCGAAGCAACCTAGGCCATCGAACCTAGAAGTCCAACCCTGGAGGTTCCAATAGACATAATCAAATACCAAGACAACAGTGGAACAATGCAAAGACGATGACATGTGGTGTTCATTAGAATGTTTACTACACGTGTGCCTAGATTAAGCTGCTGCTGATGTTGCCCATACAACCTGCCCAAGTTGAAGTAGCTAGGTTACTGATGAAGATAATGATCACAATCCAACACGTCGAGGAAGCCATAAGCCTAACTATCCTTGATGTAGCTACAACCAGGAAAGATACTAACAATCCACACAATGCAAACCTTACCTCAAAACCATCTTCCCATGAGGATAATCTATTAGCTATGATGCCTTTGACAAAGTATAGTGCAACAACTTAGAAACTTACAAAAGGTACACTTAGAATAACAAAGGTTCCATGCCATAGCCGCATCTAGACACCCACATATGCCCTATATTGCTCTCTCGCCCAACTTCACTTGATCTCTAAGGTTCCACCATTTATTTATCTCTAACTATTGTTAGCTAAGGTTTTAATATTCCAATTGAAAAGCCTCTTTCTATAGCTAAGGATTATTAGTGCATCTAATGTGGAAACTCATTCTCGATTACAACCACATCGCCTCATGACCACAAACTGATATCAACTCGCCAAATGATTTCAAACTATGGTTCCACCTCTCATGAGCCAAAATATCCATGTCTCATGTTCTTAGAATTATTTAAGTTTACGCTTACCACCCGTGATCTCCTAGATCTCCCAAGAATCGCTTCATCGCTCATCTATATTCATACCATAGCCCTTACACTTCCATTGTTCCCATTTGGCTTCTATCTTTACCTATTATTATATCATTACCAATTACCAATTTGTTAACAACATGCATATATCACAAATGAGACAAGGAAGAAAAAACAACAAGTTAGAAGACCGTAATAGCCATAACACCTCTCAGATTCTAGCCCGATCTTTACTATTTCGAGTTGGGTGCATCCCAAATCGGGACTTTCCATGCCCAAATCCACACTTCCCAAGCTGTTTTGACATGTTTTCACGTGAATCCGAACCCATCCAGATAGCTCCAAAAATCATTCCATGATATCCTTGATTTAGCCCAAAATGCCCCTCTACCATTGAATCTGATCCTTTTACATACAAATACATCATATCCCTCTCGGCTTCTCTTCAACTGGACTAGCTTAGGCTTTGCAAATCTTGGCAAAAAGGCCTCTATACACCTCTGAGGCAGCATCAATCTCTATCTTTTGAAGAAGTCCAATGCAAATCGACCATTCCTAGCTATGCCCAAATGCTTAAAAAGAATCCACATGCATCAATTCAGCTTTTCTCAATTAGATCCCATGCCATCTGCTTAAGCAAAGCCTAAACAATCTGTTTCTGAATTTCTATGTTCACGTCAACACATAAGCACCCAAATCTCTTATCAAAAGCATGAACAAATTTAGGCATAGAAGCAACTATGATTTCTTACCTCCGGAGTTTTTACACCATAGTTCCTTTGAAATACATAGCCATAACCCTCTTAACAAATCGTCATAAATCTAACCATGGCAGCCCATATCAAATCTCAAATTAACTCAAGCAAAACCCCACCTGAGAATTTCTTCGCGATAGACCTCCTCGACCCCTTTGCAATTGATTGCGCCCCAAAGATCGCCTTCTAACTCCAAGAATCAAACCCAGAAGAACTTCGGGATCGTCCGGCCGATCTTATGGACCACAGCGCTTTAGGTTAGGCGCTTTAGTTTCGTATGGTTGCCAAACGAAGGTAAAACGGACACCGGCAAGGGTGATCCAATTGAATATGAGGGAGATTCGCCACCTCATATCACTTGTCCCCGAACCGAAATCGAAATGGTAGGATTGAAAGAGAGGTGCAATCAATCGTAAAATCTCCGGATGAAGCACTTCAACAAAATACAATCCTTCAATCTCAAAATGTCAATTCACCGAAGCCATACAAAAGCCTATAGTGGATTACAACGCGAAATTGCAAGCCTTGAATCAAAATTGGCATCGCGGGTTGTCAAAACCACAAAAGAACAAATGATGCTCCATCGCGGAGCAAGTGTCACAGAGCAAGCGTGATCAAGAGATGAGGTCCAAGAACTTGAAGATCTCGGGCTGCAGGAGTCCGACAACGAAGATATTAAAGAGGTACTAAGTCGCTTTTGTCGATACTATGCATCTCCATGATCCGTGTTTTATATCCGAAGAAGACTAGGGAAAGCGTGCTTTCATGTACGCCCTATAATCGGGTGAAGTTCCACAACAAGGAAGCAAGGGACGTAATTATGCACAACAGGGGCTCACTGAAAGGGGAGAAAGGGTATGGCTTGATGCGCACTTAACCCCAAAGACAATTAGAAATCGTGAAGAAGGAATGGTCAAAAGTTAAAGAAGCTAGAAACCTTGGTTATGTTGCATACCTAGACCAGAGTGGAAAAGTCAGGGTTACAAGCGTAAAACGCAGCTTAGGGGAGGCAAGTGGCCTTGAAGATTTGCCCGTGGAATGCAAGAGGTCCGAATCAATCCAAGGTAGAAGCAACAAAAGAGCTCGAAACAATATGATCCGCTGTGCTTCAATCGAGACTTGGGAACATCAATACCGCATTGCCCGACATTGTTGACTTTGTGCTAGTAGGCCATGCTTGGAATAAGAAGCAACCCGGTGCGGTGGAGAGGGTTTGGTGGAGTGGCCATTTACAGCCAGAAGAACATTAGCGTATGAGATTCAAATGATCAAGCAGACATTAGTAATCAATATATCCGATAAAAAAATAAAAACAACTTGAGTTGCAATATATTTAGCACTTTGCTACTATGCACCACTCAACGCAGCCATCTACAATAGCGCAGGCATGGATGTAGCAGACCCTTTCCATATGCTCAGTACAGATGTTCTAGATTACCAAACGCATGGAGAAGTGGTAATCCTCGGTGATTTCAATGCTCGGACGAAAGCAAGAAACAAGCAAAAACGTATATTGACATATCAAAAGTTCATCTAGATGAGGAAGAAGAGCCACATTTCAAGAAATTCAGAAGACATGATATCTAATCAAATGGGTGAGCTGTTTTTGAGTTTGGCAATCGTCCGCAATCTAAAAATCATCAACGGATAGGCCCGCTCCGAGACTCACACAAGTATACTTGCATGAATCATGCCGAGCAAGCACCATTGATTATCTCCTTGCAAAGGACACAGATCTCATTCAAGACTGCTTTTTAGGAGAGAAAATGCCCGAATCCGACCACCTACCATTATGTTTAACACCTGAAAAGCATGCTTGAATTTCACTTCCCAAAACCGATTTCTGCCCAAAGTTGAAACTAGATTATGTACTAGCAGCTCCATACCAAAAGCTTGTCAAGGAATGCCGCAAACGCATCATGGTCGTGGAGATTTAGAGACAGATGCTCAAATGTTTTCAAGCCAAATCATGCAAAAGCAGCAGAGCACGCTTTTGGTTTCTCAAAGGGCGCACAAAAGGGAGGCCATGTAATGCTTGGTGGGATTTAAGAATGTAGAGAGGCGGCAGTAAAATCGCCCAAAAACATGCATACTCAAACCAAAGATGGTAAAAAAAGCTATTAAGATCCAAAGCGATGTTTTCGTAAAGAAACAAATAGATCCGAAAGTACACAATTGAAGAAGTCTCCCAAAACTTTTGGAACACACTACAGTCGAATCGAAAGCAACCAACTTTGGTTAGCAACGCCTTGATAAACCGGGTTAGAGATCTTTTTAAAAGCAAAATGCCAACAAGATGCCAATTCGATTTCAGATGAAAATCTATTCACGGAAGATGAGGTGAAGGATGTTGTGGATAGTATGGCCAACGGCAAAGCGCATGACATAAGCGGTATGTGCACAGAGCTGATAAAATGGAGCGGTCAGTCACTATATCTGGCCTTACCAAATTGCTTAATAGCTGTGGTGAAGCAAGGGCTACCGTGATGGATGGAAGGTTAACCGCGGTTCTTCCCGATACATAAACAAGGGGACAAAAAGGATGTCGAAATTACGAACAATACCGATAGGCGTTGTGTTTGCAAAACTCTTAGGCAGCTTTATTGGAGAGCAAATTGAGCCAATGGGCGTAGACAAATGACAAGCCGCTCACAGCTTCAAGCAGATTTCAAAGCATCACAATACTTTTGATCATGCCTCACTCTTAGAGTTCGTGGGAAAAGCTAAGGCCCCCAATCGCAATCGCACATTGCCTACATTGACTTCACCAAAGTTTTTTCGTTACACCGGCCCCCGAGGGACGGGCTTGGTGCGAGAATGGAGCAATTAGGTGTACCAACAGAGATCGAGGGCAATTTCCCAACTATATGCGTAAGTGCGCATTAAGCTTCGGATAGCCTCGCATGATGTGATCAAGAACACCATTGGGGTCCCAAGAAGGCTGCCCTCTATCACCTACTTTGTTTGGCCTATACATAGATGAGCTTGATGATTGGCTTAGAGCTCGCTCACTACCGTGTACAAAACTAGGAGTTTATTTGCTTCAGCTTGTTCATGTATGCAGATGACGGGTGTTGATTGCCAGCAGAAAAGTGTGCTACAAAGTCACCTAAATTGTCTTGAAGCCTTCAAGAAGGCAAAGCAAATGAGTGTAAACATCTCCAAATCAAAGGTAATGATCTTTGAAACTAGAGAAAGGCCAACGCTTTCATACCAAAGGTGGAGTCGGAAACCAGAGAACACTATAAGTACATTGGTTCAGACTTCTCCTCCAAGTACAATTGGAAGGAGTGCATAAAGAGACGGGTAACAGGAGGTAAGCAAGCGCCTATCACATGCTCTGTGAATCGCTCAAGGGCTGCATTGCATGATTGGGGTTTAAAAAGAATTTTTTTAAAGCTCTTGTCCAAACAAGTTGGTCCTATATGGAGCTTCCATATGGGGGGCCAAGCATTTCAACCAAGTTATGGAATCGTGGAGCAAGTACGTAAAACATTCTTGAAAGAGGAATTAGGTATCGAAGCCAAATACCATACGCCATCATGTTGGCAGAGAGGTGGATGTTCGCCAGAGTTAGAGGTACTCTTTCAAGCAATAAACTTTGTAAAATAGTGCTTAGAGGGCAGCCCCGTGATCGGATCTCACATGTTGCCATGATTAACCTCGTGAGGAACATGGCTGGTTGCGTGATCTCAAAAGATGGGCAAGCAAATGGGGAGTCACCGATGAGAACTGCCCGATAATAAGCTAGATGCTCGGGTTCTATTGGAACAAATTTTCTATTGAACACATTTGGGCAAACCAAGGCGTACCGGATGCAAAGATACAAGGCACATGCTAACCGCATGGTAGAGTACAAGAGTCGGGCCTTTACTTAAATGCTAACATACCGAGGTCCCTTTGACATCTCATAGTCGCTACGTAACCGTACCTCGCATGCATTGGAAATAGAGACAAGTCGATGGCATAAACTACCTCTAGAAGCCGTGACCAGGTAAGCCGTGGTGGATCCGAGATGCATAGAAGATGAGAACCACGCGGTTTATAGCATGCCCCGGTACCAAGATATCCACGAAAAGTTCTCTATTCAAAAGCAGGATTTCTATTCTTTATTTTCATTACCACCATTAGAATTAGGGGATATTTTAAGCATGGACATACACCGCACTTTTTGTCTGTCATTGTGATTACTATTGTTGGTTTCAGGCTCCATGGCCTTCAAGGCCCTAAGAGAGCTAGTTAATAAATAAATAAATAAAATAAATAAATAAATATACATAGTGCAGTCAATTCTGACGCAGCATCACAATTCTCGGCCATAACTTTCATACGGATGGCTTTCGGCCTTATGCACCTATTCCGGAAAGCTTACTTAAAGACTTTACAACAAAAGAAAAATCACCCGAAAAGGATCTCGGTCACGAGATATGATGCTTCAAATTTGGCTCTAAAACCGCCCAGAGTTGCTCCTTGCCTTCATGTTCTCAAGAACAATCCTTTCTCCAAAGAGAGACAAACCCCCGGTCTCATGTTGTATACATACTATGAATATGTATATACATATATAAACACGATATTGACCCATCGTGTGGCTGTGACCATTACAGTCTCCCCTTCTAAAATTTAACCCATGTCCTCATGGGTCGATCATTGATTTGGTGAAGCAATCCTCCAACAACTTATAGAATCGATATGCAATGCCAACTTAGTCACAAATTCATACCTCAACATCATCTGAAGTTGCTCGCTGCTTATATGGAGACTTCTCCCTTGAATACTTCTATAGTAACCACAAAGCCTCTAAATAGTACTCCTCCTCTTGAGGATAGCATCTCTAGATCTCTCTCTCGCAATCCACGCATCATCATATCAACACCCAAGGATCCAACATTGCTCGATACCAACTGCGGACGTTCCTAACCGACATGCCCTTAGCCAATCGGGCAAAACCGTCTAGACGTTTATGAGTAGTCGCTTTACCCATTTATGCCAAGTTGTTCTCGAACGCCCCATGTGCACATTCAAGGTTTGAATACTGAAGCGGTCTACCCGGGGCCCGCCATAGCAAGCTATGGGATGCCATAACACTTGAATGTGTCGACGACACATTATCAACGCTATATAAATCCCATGTTGGGGTGGGGGCCCAATAATGCCACCGCGACTCATCTACCTATGAAAAGCATGAGCCATTGCCTTTATCCACACAAAAGTGCACATCATCTCCTGATTGAGATAAGGAGATAGATTAGGGAGCCGCTGGCCAAGAGAGGCAACGCCGCTGTGTTGAGTTGTGGAAGACTAATGCCACACCCTTCGTGAGTTGTCTCCACCTATGATGACATTCTGGATACGCTTATGCCGAAGTTGATCCGTTCCGCCACCGCATGAGATGCCGAGCACGCAGCTCGGGCGAGGTTGGGATCATACCTTCAAGAGATCATGGATCGCCGAGATCGCCTTCCTGCACTTACCCGATATGCGCATATATTTCTTCCCCATGATGTATATCCAGATCTGATTTGTACAGTTTGACAGCAAACCTATTTCTTTCACTGTTTTTCCCCCAAACAACCCCTCGGGGCATGGGAGGGGGTTCTTTAACCCGACAAGAATACGCCTTGTTGCACCCCCTATTGGGGTCCCATAGGCCATTGGTCTCCGTGGACGATAAAAACTCTATTCTATTCTATTCTATTCTATTCTCTCTCTTTTTTTTTTTCCTTGCAACAAGCAAAATTGTTTTTATTTTATGAAAAATTTGATGTTTGTCCTCGTCAGACACTGCTGAACTACTTGAATATGGTAGCCCTGAAAATTGAGTGAAAAAAAGAAGAAGTAAGGGATTCATAGAATTGATTTTTCCAAGGCCGGATGAAGATCACTTTGGCATATTAGCCATTTGATGCAAGGTTAGCAATCGCTGCATGCCGATTTGGTGGAGGATGCAACGAGTGAACAATCATGATCTTAGATACAAATTTTGTGCCAACATGAGAAATCCTTAGAATGAGTCAAATCCTAAATAACTCATGTTCTCATTAATCTTAGGAGTAACTCAAGATCATGAACAACTCATGTTCATGAATAACCCATGATCATGAATAAATCATGTTCTCGTTAATTTTAGGATGCCTTATGGGTTGCAAGTTGTGGATGTAGAAACTTTGGGTATTCTTAGCATCCATGGTCAGGATTTAATAGAACAGAATAGAATAGAATAGAATAGATTTTTTAGCGTCCACGGAGATCAATTGGCCTAATGATAAAGGTGGATTTGCGGTGTTCATCTAGCTAGGGAGGTGCGTCATCCTCTGCAAGTCCATCCAACATGCATGAAGATAGATAGAATGATAGTAGTTTTTCACACACCGCATGGTGAGACTTGCATTTACCCACTTCGCCCATATGATCCAATGGTAGCCGGTGTGATGTGATGGATGAAAGCCAAACCAAAAGTCTAACTCCGAGGGCAAAAATTTTTGAAAACTTGTGAAAATACTCTAGAGTTTAGACCTTCGGACATGGTCACAAAATTGGAAGATCTCACGACGTGTTAAATATGCCTTCGGAAAAAAATATCTAATGGAGCTTAGGTGGCTTAAATTGCGGCCACATAAGAACCCAACAACGTACCATCCAACACGCTTCCTGTAGTATACCACGAGCCCACCTTGGCAGCGCACAGGATTCCACATGCATTTACCTACTTATGCCTCGACCTTCATCTCAGAAAGCAACAGGCGTCGTTTTCATCTCCTTTTGATCACAAAGGTAATTTACTTCAGCCTTTGCTCAAGGCATGTGTCTTCCAAGCTCAATCTAGTCTTCCCCATTTGGAATTTAAATTCCAAGCTGTAGAGATTTCCTGCTTCGAGTTTCAGATTTTCAGATGGGAGTTCTAGAGCCATATCTTTCCTTTCACCATTTTTCAACGAGTTAATCCTTATATATCACTTCCCCATCATGCTCGTGATTGCAAATCAACTCGGATACAATGTGCTGGGGAGTTAATTGCAATTTCTGAGCCTGAAGGTAGGAAAGAGAAGTATGCAAAGGCCATGGCACTAGAACAGGTTCTTACTGCTAGCCCAGCTGTGGAATTCAAGATGTCTGACTTCGATTTATATCCACATGTGAGCATCGGTCTTGCTGGCAAGGTAAATTATATATTCCATGTGAAATCAAAGAAGTATTCCTGTTGTGTAGCCTTCTGGTAATGATCTCTTTCATGTTTCAGTGTGATGAGGTAGTCTATGAAGGCATTGTCAGAAAGCGAGACAGGTACAACTATGTCAAAAATTTTATTTACTTCGTTTCTCGTAACGTAAGACATGTGGCATTCCCTTTCCCAGTCCCTTAAAGGGAATGAGGGTTGTTCTTCGCCAATTATCTGGTCCTCGAGCGCGACGCTGGGGCCAACGTGCTTTAGAGGTATGGCATGAAATCATACTATGTTCTCTATCCAATCGTTGTACCCATGTGATTCTATTTATGACATGTTACATAATCAGAGAGTCTGGCTAAAAGTTAATCAACAAATGCTGCAGATAAAAAGAATGTGGTAATTATTTCATAGTTACCTCTGTTTCAGAATACCAATTTTTTTCCTTGATAAAGGTAATGTGTATAACTAAATAGAATATAACATTTCATTTGACAGGTTATTTTCGAAATTAGTCTGGTCTCAAGATCTGTAATGCATGTAACTAAATACAATATAACATTTCATTTGACAGGTTATTTCTGAAATTAGTCTGGTCTCAAGATCTGTATTGTTCATACACAACTAAGATTTATGGATATATTCTTTCTTCTGGCATTGGGGAACCAATGTCTTTGACACTCATCCATGGAGTAAGTAATGTTATCCATCTTATTCTAGGGGTTAAACAGTGCAAAGAATCTAAGATGTGAAAATGGCAGTTCCATGGAAGTTATTCTTTTGCATCAGTGGTTTTTTTGGCATGATTGGGTACCAAGTCTTGAACAGAGATTGGCTTTGAATGAAGAAGTTACACGAAGGATTGAGACGCATACAACTGGTGGTCCTGGAGTATCTCGGCAGTTAAGAATTATTCGGATCCTTATGAGGGACATATTAATTGGGGTATCCTAAAACTTCTCATAACTAGATTTTACAGATTTGCTAAGAAGCTGACTGTGACCACATCACTCATTTTAGGTTAATTATCTTCATAGCCGTGGGCTTGCTCACACAGAGCTTAGGCTGAAAAATGTCCATGTTAGTGCGGCTGATCGGCATGTGAAGGTTTGACACCGCAAATTCTTTTTTGTCTTTCCAGGCCATGAGTGGGACAAAAATGGCGCTCTATATTTTCTCATCTATCTATAAATCAATACATATGTGTATTTGAACTCTTTAATTTAATGAATATTCTATGCCCTAGTATAATTTCAAATTTGGAAAGTTCAGTGCATAATCGTTACAGGTTGGAATTTTGGTAATGCTGCTGATTTCCTGATGCAGACCAGCCCTCTAAAAAACTCAGTACTGCAGCAAATGATTGCTTATGATATTAGGTGAGTATGAGGTGAAGTTGCACCTATAAGGATTAATTTCAATGCCAAATAATTTTGTTGCCAGATGCGGGATTAATGCTAGTAAGGATGGTCTTGCGGGAGCTCATGGATCCTGCTATATTTGGAAGGTTCAAGGAGTTCTTAACTAAGGTCTGCTCAATAACAGACAGATTTTAGTGTTCCTTCTTATGTAATTATATAATGGTGTGGGATCAGCCAATAAAAGTAAACAGTTGTAATTAATACAAAAGGAAAAGAAAAGAAAAGCTGCAGAACTTAATAAATATTCTTGATCTGTGCGCAAATTGAACATGCTGTATTGATTTGCCAGGGGCACCATCCTGCAGGTCTACGAATTCATGTTATCACTATTAGATAAAGTATCTTCCTGCGGAAGCACGGGCCTACAGGTTTGTGCTTTAGGATGATGATTGTTCATTAGAGGAGGATAATTTGTATTCGTTTGGTTGGGATAATTTATGTATTTCTGGTTTTGTCCTTTGTTTCTAACTGTGACAATAGGTCTTGGACAGAGATGGTGGAGCAGGTTGGCATCTGCTTTCATTAATGCTAGCTCCGAAAACCTGAAGATCGCATTAGGTAATGTTAGATTCTTTTACCTGGAGATGGTTGGTTCTGATGCCTTGTGCATGCATCATGCAATAGGATCATAACTTTCATGCAACAAAATGTCAACTTTCCTTTGGTTGCACTTATTAGCTGCAAGGATGCCCTAAGGCATCCCTTTTATGTGGTCCAAGATGGCGAAGTTGAATCTCAATTGATATGGCGAGGGAGTCTAGGCTCAACAGCTATAAGGATAATTGAGGAATATATATACATGGATATTCAGGTATCGACATTTTTATTTTATGTAGTTAACATAGGCACTACACGTGCACTTTGCTAAGTAAGACTAATTCCCTTGCTTACAGCGGGCAGATTAACTCAACTTATTGACGTTCTAGAGGATGAACCCTAACAATAGCCAGGGAGGTAAGTTTGCTGGAAAATTCATCTGATATCGTTTAAGGCAGCCATGGATGATTAATATACTTCATGATTACAGCAAAATGGTATGTTGTTGCATGGCAAGTGGCGGCCTTTTATATCATACAGGGAGGCAGATTGGCTCGACCCTAAGACAGGTAAGCTATTTACAAAAGCAATAGACAGATTTTAATCAAATTTCTAGATCATGAGTTGAACTTCATGCAGGCAAACCCTGCAGTTCTTACAGGATGCTTTGCAAAAGCTTCAACATTTCTGATGACGGTCAATATCCACCCCAGTAAATGTGAACTTCACAACTATCTTGAACAAGAGGAACTGGTCCCATGATAAGAGTGGTCTCAGAGGAACTTTAGTTATCGACGCACCAAATGTCTTCCTTTGCACCTGGGAAAAGATTCTATGATGTGGAGAATCTAGGACCAAAATGATACAGCAGCGACAAACAGGAAATGTACGACAAGAAAGTGCATCATGAAAAGAAAAGGCATCAGTTATCATTTGCCGAAGGTTGCCCCTGAATCGCTGCTGTAATGAGACTGCAGATTGAAGACGTTGACATAAGCCTAAGTCTTGACACCTACAGCTATCACGAAGACCCATCCTTTCCGTGAAAGAATTCTTAGAGAAGTACGATTGCAAATCTCCGAGGATGTGTTTGATATAGCAAGGCTTGTTTGTGGTACTTTATATAGATTCGAAGCTGTTAATTTTAAGAGGAGTTTCCAGGAGCTGCACATGTTTATATCAGGTCACCTATGAGATGACATGAGGGTGCAGCTGTTGGCAGCATGCATCTTTTGCATCTTCCTGCATAAAGTGTGTATATGAATTTGTATATATCATTGAATATGATGAGAAGTATTTATTGTGTCCATGTCTTTTCTTTAGAAATTTATATTAGGGACTAGGGACCGGAGGATGTTATTTTGATGGCTCTGCCACACCTCATGAGAAATCAAAGTTCATATGCACTGCATTGTGGACTACAAACGTAACTACAGTAGTTTCTGTTGAGCTTATTCATTCAGGTTTGTTTCAATAACAGTAGAAATTTTTAGATGTGGCAGGGGCTCATCTCTCGATATAGCCCTTTCCTAGATAATGGTCGTGTTGCAGGAAGTAGTATATAGTGGAATTGTAGCTTCAGGGCATGTTACCCTGTCCTAGAAAATAATATATTGTTAGCCCAAAATGTTCTGAGGGAGGTCACTTGTTCTAGAATGTTCTGAGGAACCACACTGTTCTAGAAAGTAGTGTATTGTTGCCAGGGTTCAAAAACTCCGCAGCCTTCACCTGATAATTTTCCGCTTATATAATATGTACCGGATATATTCATAACAAGATACAAATATACTGGATTTTCGTTTTTATAATCGGATTTTTTTCCAGCATCCAAAATTTTAGACCAGCAATTTCTAAAGTGGACCAGACAAACAAAGGGTTTATCCAGGTATTTTTGAACCCTGATTGTTGCGGCCCAAGAATGTTCTGAGAGTAAGGGTTTTACGTCTAAAGTGTATATTAGAGCGCAACATACTTCATCAACTACAGCAGGGAACGTCATATACATGAATATACATTCAAGAAATCATTTTGTTCTCTTTATCTTAGCAATATACATAGCAACATTCCCATTTTTTAACTAATAAATACTAAAACTAAACAAGAGAATAGCAGGAGAATTGGTAGTCTCTTAACTGTGCATGAAACAAGGTCAAATGCTCTCAGAAAGAAATTTCTTAGATAGTTGGGCATGCAAATCAATTTGCAAGGAGTCAACTTCTGTCTTGCTCGAATTTTCCAACATAGACATCAAACACAGAATTTTCCAAAGCTCTATTATTGTTTATAAAGATTCCCATTATATATACATACGCATAACAACAGAAGCACTATGCATTTGAGTCACTGATTTCCCTTCTTTTTCTTTTGAACCCTTCAATATCCTCTTGCGACCTTTGCCATTAGGAAAATTTGCAGACCAGTGGAAACTCTAGGAGGATCTTTGCAAGACCAGTGGAAACTCGCTTCTTCTCGGTCTCTCTTTGCGTCTTTTTAGAACCGCAGAGATTGGACTGCAATACTCCCTTCTTCAATGCACTACCCTTAGGGAGCTAAGGAAGGAGGCAACTTAATCCATTGAGGAGGAAGAGGCAGATGGGGTTTCCACACCAAATTGCTTTTCAGGGAGAAAGTCACCCTCTTAGCTGTGTGAACATTTGCATCCTCATCAACAGTTCCCAGAAGGGTGGGTTCCTTGTGCAAGGCAAATGACTCTGAGTTCCTGCAACTAACGTCCGTAGTTAGATCTAGGGCCATATCACTTGCTGTTAGGTTCACAAACTTGTCTTCTAAGTTCATGACAACTGGATCGCTACCATCAAGCACTCTTAACTGCACACCTTCTTCACCTGATTCATTTTCATTTATGCCAGTATCAAAACACCATCAAGCTTGATGTGTCAAGGGATTTTACAGGCATTTTCATCAAGCACCTTACCAACGGGGAGTTGCAGCTTAAGATTTTCACTTTGCTGAAGTTAACGTTATCAGCATTTGAGCTAGAAATAAAAGCAGACGACTTTATCCCAGGGTTGCCAATGTTGGCTTTGCCATCAGTCAGGGTCTCATCAAGAACCTTTTGGGAATAGCTCTGACTCTGGAAATGTAGCATCGGTGCATAATTC
>JAJEKV010000464.1:0-186550 GCA_021234155.1 Isoetes taiwanensis
GATCCCTTGAACATGCGTCTCGGGAAGGCTATAACAAAGCCATAGCATGAATTATTACATGTAAATTAATGACGTTCGACCGCGATATCACTCCGGGGCGTGCATTTATGCTTTGCCCCGCGTCACTGCGCCACCCCGATTGGCCGTATGCATGCGGATAGCAGAATGTAAGTAGCCCTAGGGGCAACTTGCTAGGAGTGTTCATATATTATTAATGCACATGTGCACATTAATGAACACACTGCTTTCCCATGTTGGCATATTTTGCCCACCTAGCCACCTAAAGGCAAGTGGGGCCTTTCAATTATCCCACATGCCAAATTGGTGGTGGAAACCCTAACCTAAACCCATGTCTATTTAGGGTAGGAAAACCTAGCTTGCTTTTTTTTAGATCCTTAGGGTTTTAGAGCTGGTTTTGGCCCCGAGGCCAAAACCCCGCCTCGAGCGGCCTTGGCGAATGCGCCATCGTTTTCCACGAATTCCCAGCTCAATGAGGATGGTTGAACTTCGAGTCGGGAAGAACCACTCAAGGATCGGGTATTTAGTCAATTTAATAGCTTAAGCCGTCTTCTAGTCATAGAATGATAGGTTTAGACTATTAAATTGCCCATAGCTCAATTATCTAGATCTTAGATCTGGGACACTAACTAAAGAACCCTAACTTCTATGATTGGATCTAGTTCTTTAGTTCTTACGTGATATATTTGGATGATGTATTTACGTGAACTCCTTGTATTGGGAAGGGGGTAGAGGCCTAAAAGCTTGTAGTTGATGCTCCTAGGTAGCCTCTCTGCTGCTTTGTAGATTAGGACATTGTGTACAAGAGCCACCTTAGGGTTGTGGGTGAAGGGGCGGGTGGCTAAGGAGTTCATGTCGACTCTTGAGCGTCCCCCCACGGTGTGTAAAGCCCTACAGGGGATCATTGTGACTAGGTCTAATGGCTGCCCGAGTGCGGGTAAGGCATGGGCTGACACCAAAGTGAAGTGGTGTACACTTTCCCGGTGGGTTGATCAGTCTGAGGCGTTAGCCCTCTGGTCACCTTGAGGTTAGCATGCGGTCTGGGAGGAGTGATCCCTACACGCTACATCCCGGGCGGGAGGATGGGGGCCGAGCCAGCCTTCCGGCTGTAAATAGGCCGAGGCTTCTGATCGGGGTCCCAACACTTTGACCCTACTACGCAAAGTGTGCCACGGGGAGGATGGAGTGGACAACCACATGCCATGTTCCCATGCCGGCCAAATCCATTGCCATAGTGCATGCACTTAGCGAACTGCGGAGACCCAAGCGTCGATCATCCATTGATGCGAGGCCTTGGTAGGATCCCTATGTGATGTCGTCTTTGTCTATGCGAGATATGAGGGGACCATCGCCCGAGATAGTCACGGGATGTTGATGTATGTGCCTAGCGACATGTATGTTTAAACTTCATGACTAGGTAGGCCACGAGGAAGCCGAGGGTAGAATGACACCTTCCTTTCTCCCCGAGACTGCGTTCACAGGTGCGGTGATATGTGGAGGGCCTGTATCGACATGGGCTGGTGTGGGGAAGAACTCTGTTTGTATCACGGTGAAGTGCACCATTATCACGGTAGGGGCGTCACGGTGGTATCGAGCAATGTTCTTGGGAACCAAAGCAAAGCGACCATGTTTGATAGTACTAACTTGATAGGATCCTCAAGCCTCGAAAAGTGGAAAAATTTTTCTCACCTTTGTAGTTATGCTAAGCTAGTAACAATTAAAGTGAATTGGAATTTAACAAGATTAAAAGAGCGAGCCAAAATTTTCCAAGGTGGTCTCCACAGCTTTCCCTCGTCAAAAACAACTTTTTGTTTTTGACGGCAAACTATGAACATCGAGGTAAAGAACACCAAAACATGATGAATTTGAGATAAATAATGTGGTAAGGCTAATTCTAAGGTAGGAATTAGTTAGAATAGCATGTTTAATTACCTAAAAACCCTAGAAATGTATGAGATCTCATTTCGCTGGTGTATAAAACTAAACATTAGTATTGGAGCAGTATGGCTGTGAATAATAATTGAAAAAAGAAATATAAGTATAAGTTTTAGATAAATTGGTGCCTTAGCATGTTAATGAGCAACTTGAGTTTTTGACCTAAAAAATTCCCCAAGCTATAAATAGATATAGAACCCCCCTCATTTTTTTAGGTCAAAGCCCTAGAAATCCGCTCTCTCCCCAATTTAGGCGATCTTTTCGGCTTTATCGATTGTGATCCGTAAAAACATGGCAGAACAAGCAGCGATAGGAAGCGTCCAGTGGCGAAACCACCAGTATGCCCGAGGAGATCATTTGGAAGATGCCATTGAGGAGGCGCAAAGGGTGGATTGCCCGGACGAAAAGCAAAGACCTCGATTTGTCGATGTCTTCCAACCGGCCGGGTGGAGGAGGGCGAGGCCACATCTCAAACTCCATGGACGACAGAGGCGAGGAGGTGTATGAGAGATAGAGAGGGAGATCGGCGAGGGTTTCAGCGGACCATTGAACCTGAAATCAGCGGGATGGAGCAAGTGGCGATCTGGGCAATGATGCGCGGACAAGGTCATCGGGGAAATCTGGCCGTGAAGAAGAGAGAGACAAAGAGGAAAAAGGAGAAAAGAACAAAAGCAATGGCGAAGGTCGTCGTGAAGCCTCGGGAAAACGAAGGGCCGCCGCCGGCGAAAACCAAACAAATATCATTAAGGCAACAACAATAACAAATACCAAACGACCAGTAGGCACCTTGAGTCGCCTGAAGCGACAACGAAAGTATTTTAACCAGCCGGCACTGACTTAACCCACCAGACCCAGGAGTCACGAAGCCCCTGAGAATACAGGCATGGGATAGAAAGAAGCAACCACGACCTGCCCAGGGAAGCCTCCGATCCCATAGAGCGGTGAAGATTTATGAGAGGGAAGATGAGAAACCGCAGGCCTACATGTGAAGAAATGGGAGGCCTGCTCGTATGAAACCGGGGTTAAGTTCGCCGAGGAGGCGACAGAAGCGGCAAACCTAAGGCCCACCCACAAAGCCCAAGGTTCCCCAAGCCCCGAAAAGCCCGGATAGGGGAGGTGGAAGAAGGCGTTAAGGGGAGATTAGACACTTCGGTAGCGACTTCGGTCTCCCTAATCCCGTGCTTGCCGGCTCGGTTGGTGCGTGAAGTTATCTGGGGCCTATAGAGCGAACTTTAGAGTCCGCAGGGAGGCAGTGGAAAATGGCAAAAAAGCGGTGAGGCAAAAAGATGGTGCAACATTTTGAAGATTCAACGCACTATCCGCCAAGCGGGTAACCTTAATCGCGACAAGACATGAGTCTTGCGACCCGCGATAAGGGGAAGCATATAGAAACTTTGTTGTAAATAATTAAAAATTTTGTAATATAGAGCAATTTTGTGTACCTTGATGACATAAACTTGAGTAATTAGAGCAAATTAATAAGTTTTAGCTTTTATTTGATTGAAATAGGACATTTGGGGAGAGACATGATGTCTCGCATTTCGGCGCCCTCGTCATAAAACAAAAAGTTAGGATTGAGGCGGCATGGCGGCGTGAGACCTACGCGTAAACTTGACCAAAACAGCTCCAAATTGACCAAATAAGGGGTGCGATTACGCCTAATTTGGTGAGCCCATCACCCCTTACACCATTGGTTTACCCAAATTGGACACCTTTAATGAAATGGGGATTTGATGTCTCCCGCATTTCAGGCCCCTCGTCGCCAAAACAAAAAGTTAGGATTGAGGCGGTATGAGCTGTGAGACCTCTTACCAATTCTTCACCGGGACTTGTCAAAGTCACCTTCAACCCTCTTGCATAGCATCTTTTAGGTAACCTAGCCTTGTTCAAGCATCTCCTATAGTCCTCAAACTCCTATTTTGACCTCGGATAAGTTAAATTACCCAATCCTAGGAAATTTCCAAGTCATCCAAAATTAGGGTTTCCCCTTTTCTATAAATAGACGAGTCACTTCTCACATAGCACCCCGCAAATCTGCTCCTGCCCTTCTAGCCCGATTTCCTAACTCCACGAAGCTCTTGCAACCATTTGTTACCTTCTTACGCAATTAATCAATGGCAACCGATTTCGAGGAAGATGGTACGGTAGCCGGCTCATCTTCTTGAGGCGGCGTCGACAAATCTTCATTTTTCAGGAAGAGGTAGGCGTCCAAGCAACCTTGCAGCGACCCGGCTTATAGTAGAGGTCTTGACTGAGTTCCAAGCTAGGGTAGGACCGAGCTGGTGCAGCTCCCTCCTTGTATAGGATATTTTGTTCCTAAACAGGTCCACTACTTGACTGACGATGGCGATGTCAGAACATGCCAAATACCCTCACAAACAAAGCGCCCTTTTGAGCCAATGGTCACAGCGTCAGCGGGACCAGAAGTGCTTCTCTTTCAACCTTTATACGGCAATCTTTCTCACCCCGTCACAGAACATTGTGGGAAACCTCTATTCCCATGGGCATTGGATCCATTAGCCCGTAGCGAGAGAAACAGCGGCTCCCTCACCGCGGTATGAGCGAGGAAGCGGAAGGGAAGGAAGGACTCGGATGAGCGAGGAATCCAGGAGGGAGGAAAACGATGTTAGCTCGACCCAGTGAGAGGAGCGGCGACTTGAGCGGGAGTGCAAGACTTGGCCCGTGGGACTCAAGTCGCGCCACCCCGGGTTAGGCATCACAAACGCTCCCATTATACGTCGAAGGTGAGGAGTTTCTACTCTGGCGACATTCAAAACCTCTGGGAGTGCAGGAAAAAGTACTGGAGCCTGAAGAGTTCTTGCACCAACTCCAGAAGAAGCGGACTTGGGCCTTCATCGTCCAGGAGAGTCGACTTTCCCTCCAAGTAGGGAAGCCGCACTTGCAGCAGGGAGAGTTTACCTCCGACATCAAGCCTGACAACATCAGGCGGATCATGGAAGCCCGGAACAAGGCTGAGAACAAGCTGAAGCCCGGAGGAAGTTCCTTGCTCTCGAGGAGCGGAGATGGGGATCGCTATCGACCTCAAACATCCTAACGTGGCTTCGTCCATGAGAACCTCCCGGGGATAGGGCCGGTGGTCGACCCTCGGGGAGGGCGCTGATCAAGGACTGAGGGAGGCTCACCACGGTGGAGGTTATGATGATTTCGAGCGAACCACAAGCTGGATGCCGAGTGGCGAGGACCCATCTACATAGCGGACAGTCATTACGCTATTACGCCATTGGCGATGGATGGAAGAATAAGCGGTTATCCCCGCCAAGTTCCCCAGGCGAGGAAGAATTATCGTTGCTGATTGCACTCGGTCGGCCCGGCATGCGGCTACCTTAACACGAGTATGCAATCGGTGAAAGAAGCTGGTAGCACTTTCGGCGTCTTAAACGACATACTATACGCTGCCGGGCAAGGTATCATTAATGACGGCTACACCTCCCCATGAGAATAGAAGATTTAGCAAGAGCATTACAGGGTGGATCTCGCCAATGTCATAGGAACTTGGGCCATTAGGTGGGAACGACCCAAGTGAAAAAGTTCTTGGAGGATAATCCATCTTACCGGCATCAACAGAAGTGATTAGCAGTAGTTGCAAGTTCTTGTATTAGTGTAATATAAAATATAAATATAACATTCTCTTGCACTATAAATGTTTTGTTGATACATTTTTGTCCCCTCAACCATGCCAACAAACATAAATAATGCAAGAAAGCAAGGAAAACTAACCATGTAGATATGAACCACTTGTGTATCGCAGCTAGAGGCTGGCCTTGAGGAGAGCGACAAGCTAGCGGGGAACTTCTGAGAAACGAGCCCGCCCCGCCCGACAGGAACACTTGAAGAGTTTGGACAAATGACTCGGAAGAAGAAATATCGCCAAATGAGGGACAGACCTCGAGCGGATAAAGGCCTTGCTAACCCGCTGGCGAGGGCGAGGTTCGGTGGAGTAGCAGCTCAAGCACCCGCAAACATCACTTTCGGAGAAACAGTGAAAGCGGGGAAGAGGAGCAAGGAAGGTCCCCGGCTGTGGACTCCTCAGAACTCAAGCTCCCGGTCGGACTCGGGTCGAGGGAAGAAGAGAGCAGAACCAAGTCCGAGAAGCGGACTGGCGGAACCACCGGAGGCGACAAAAAGGGACACAAGAACCTCGGCTACGGGGAAGAAAGTAGACTCTGCATTGGGAAATGTTTGGAAGGCGGGGAAGCTTCGAAGCAATTCTCGGTGAAAACAGGTCGGCATGGAAGCGAGAGGCAGGCGGCGAGATGGCGAGCTCTGGCAATACATGGTATGAAGGATAAGGATAAAAGCAGGGTGGCAATGAACACGAAGGAACATGCGCATTTGGTGGAAAGGGCTATGCCAAGGCTCGCGCTTCGCGGGGATGCTTCGCGCGAGGTTCAAGAGGTTTGCTAAAGCCTTCTGGCGCCATTACGTTCCAAGAGAGCACAAGTCCGGTATGATCACGGCGGTTCTACGGGTTCGCGACAAGGCAACAAGTCGATCTGAAATACCGAGAGGAATTTATGAGGCTAAAGAAATTTTGTATGTGCTTAAAGTTAGGTGAAGAAGCATGCAGTGGAAAGCTACATTGAAGGTCACGAATAGGGAGATCCGCAAGCTTGTAAGGGCAATAAACCCTAAAGCGATTGTCGGAAAGGCGGAGTCAAAGGCAATAAGCTTGCAAGGGACGGGACCTCGAGAATAGCCCGGCGAGAGGCAAGTATTACCAAGATAAAGGCAAAGGTGGCGGTTTAGCAGAAACAACAAGCCGGGACCCGACTAGAGCCCATATAGTGGCAATCAAAGGGAAGCGGCGAGGGAGAAAAGCGAGGTGTCCTTCAAAGACAAGCGGGAAGGGTCAAACTACCAAAGCGGTCGCGATCCTTTCTGCAGCCATGCACCAAGGGAAAAGAGCGGGGTGCATAAGCGGCTTTGCTTGGTGTTTCCGGCCGGGCCATAGGGCGACAAGCGCCCATATGTCATGAAGTCTGGCCTTCGCGAGTTGGGAGATTAGGACACTGTCGACGGCGGCGGCAGGAGGCCAGCGACTACATTGTTGGTGAAGTGTCATATCTTTGCCACTTAATAGATCTGACAAAAGCGAGAGCGGTATAAAGTAATTTCCACGATTGGGAAAGGCCAAGGCCAAGTCATTTATAGTCCTAATAGATTGAGTAGCCATAACTTTGCATCTCGAATGGTTCAAATGTTGAAGTTGAAACCATTAAAGTCAAAGCCAAGGCCGTTGTCTTAGCAAGTGGAGCAGTAAAGCGGACGGCGCGGTAAAAGAATCAACTTTGACATCGACTTACCCGGGGATTAAAGATCGAGATGGGGGAGGTAATGAGCATCGGCAAATATGACTTGATAATAGGTATGGAGTACCTTGGACCAGCGGGGGCCATTATTGATTGTGGAAGCGGAAGGTGACCTTCCCAACACCGGCGGCAAGATCATTGAATACTTGGTAAAAAGTTGTCCCCATCATGCGGTGTATGTCTTCTAAGCGGGTGTTCAAGTGCATCAAGAGTGGCGGGTAGCATACATCTTCAAGCTTGAGATTAGTGAGCGGGTGGAAGGAAGCAAAAAGACAAGATGCTTTCGACAAGATTCTTGCGAGGCAAATAGCTAAGTTGATCCGCGGAGTTCCACGATCTCTTTCGGATGAGATCAAGCGGCTCCCTCCTTATAGGAGTCGAGTCGCGAGATAGCACTCGAAGCGGGGGAACAAAACCGACAAGCAAGGCTCCATATAGAATGACTGCGCAGGAGTTGCCAGGAACTAAAGCGATTGCATTTTGCTTTCGACCTAGGTTTCATTAGACCTAGTGTCTGTAGTTTGGGCGCCCATTCTTTTTGTCAAGAAGAAGGATGGATCTTTGAGAATGTGCATAGACTATAGAGCAGTTGAATAAGCACACCATTAAGAACAAGTATGCGCTTCCAAGATCAGGCGACTTGATGGATCAGCTTCAAGGAGCAAAGATCTTCTCAAAATCGACTTAAAGGTCGGGTTATCATCAGTCACGGATAAAAGGAGGAGGATATCCACAAGACCGCCTTCAGGGCTGGTATGGGCATTATGAGTTCACAGTGATGCCTTTTCGGCTATCAAATGCCCACAGCGTTCATGAGGCTCATGAGCGATATCTTCGAGGAGTTCTGGACACCTTTGTGATTGTTTTCTTTGATGACATTTTGGTGTATAGCAGATCCTTGAAGAGCACACGATGCAAGAAAGAAGGTGCTAGAAAGTTGAGGAGGCACGGTTATGCGCCAAAGTTGTCAGTGCCGCCATATGAGAAAGGTGGAATACCTTGGTCATGTGATCTCGGCAGAAGGCATCTCGGCGGATTGTAAGATTGAAGCGGTGATTCAGTGGCGGCCGAAAAGAATGTGCAATTCCGGAAGTTTTCTCGGTCTAGCGGTACTCTGAGGAAGTTAAGTGAAGAACTTTGCTAAGATAGCCCGACCAGCAGGGACGGCGACGAGGCGGAGAAGGTGAAAAATTATGGGTAGAGCATTGGCACAAAGCCCAAAAGGGATTTGAATTGTTGAAGGAGCTTTAACAACGGCCGATCTTTAACCTAGGACCGGAGAAAAGATAAGCTTGGATCAGCGGATGCAGTAAGATAGCTCTGGTGCGGTGCTTATGCAAGAAGGCGTGTAGTAGCGTATGATTCGAGGGAAGATGATGAAGCGCCGAGGCAGCGCTACCGCGCCGATCGAGGAATTGCTGCGGTTGTCGAGGCGTTAAGAATATGGAGGCACTACCTCTTGGGAAGGAAGTTCCAATTGGATCCGACCATCGAGCCTCAATATGTATTCAACAACCACACCTCAATCGAGGCGGAGATGGATGGAGTTCCTCGAGGAATCACGACTTTGATATAGTCTACAAGCGAAACTCAATGTGGTAGCGAATCGCTTTCAAGGCATCCCGACAACTAGAAGTGCATTACAGCGCTTAATTTCGGCAGCTCTCGGCGACTTTGGTAAGAGGATTGAAGAGTCCTTGCCCAGCGGATGTGGATTCCAGTATGGGCAAGCCTCTCTAAGGAGGCTAGAAGGATATAAAGCGGGAGGCCTTCAAGCATTATAAGAAGGAAGGCAACTGTTATACCATAAGAACAAGTTGTGCGTGCCGAATCATCGGGTGTAAGGAAGTTGATCCTCCATGACCGCACAACAGCCCAATAAGCGGCCATGCGGGATTCATGAAAACATATTTCAAAGTGCGCGCAACTATTATTAGCCAGGAATGAAGAAGCAAATAGCTTCGCTACATCAAGGAATGTCGGCTATGCCCGTGAGCAGAAGCGGCAACGGCCAATTCGAGGGGCATTAGAGCCATTTGCGGTGCCAAATGCTAAGTGGGAGGTAATCGGCATGGATTTCATCGCGGGACTCCCAAAACGGCCCGAGAGGCAGGATGCCTTGATGGTAGTGGTCGACAAGTTGTCAAAGATGGCACATTTTGTGCCTTGCGGGACCACAGGTCGACTATGGATGCTGACAAAGCTCTTCACCAAAGAGATGCCGGGCTTCATGGCATGCCAAGGGGAGATTATCTCCGGCTGAGGAGATCGAAGTTCATGAGTGCCTTTTGGCAAGACCTCTTTGCGACAATTGAGACCAAGCTATCCATGAGCGGCGTATCATCCTCACAGGACGGATGGCGGGCGGAAGCCCGGACCGCGAGGATCTTAGAAGACATGCTTCTGAAACTATATGCGGAATAAGCAAAGTATGTGGGAAGAATTTATTCACTTGGTGGAGTTTGCATACAATAGCACCAAGGGGAATCGTCCCAAATATAGCCATTTATGATCAATTATGGCTATCGATTGCCTAACTCGGACACTTGGCACAACCAGGTGTCAAAAGTAGAAGTTTCTTGGATGATGTTGCCGATATCGGCGGCTCGTGGAAGAAGGTTCGAGGTATCTGCTAGCGGCAAAAGTCGACAAAAGCATCGTAGATAAGCATCGAGCGGTAAAGAGTTCAAAGTTGGAGATGATGTATGGCTCAAGATAAAGGTGAAGCGGTGGCTTCGGGATTGGCAATTGCAAAAGCTTGCTCAAGGTGGGCTGGACCCTTGAATAATCAAAGTAGGTAATCAATCCTACAAGTTAAATTGCCGGCACACCTAAAGATTCATAAGGTCTTCCCGTGAGTTTGTTGAAGAAGCATACTCCAAATCGGGGGCGAAGTTTTGGACCTCCAACGTTGTTGGAAATGGCGGAGGAACATTTGGAAATAGTTCGAAATGATTCTTGATAAAGCTTTCAAGAAGACAAAGGAGGTCGGAGTTCCTCCAATGCTTGGTCAAGTGGAAAACGCCCGATGGAAAAGCATACGTGGGTACTTAAGAAGGATTTGGTAAGCGGTACCCACGGTTTATGGAGCAATGGGGCGGCAAGGTCATCTCAGAAGAAATGTTCGAGGCATGTCGATTTGTGTAGGTTAATTCTTGTATAGATTAATCTCGCATGCAACCCATGCTTGGTATGGATGCATGCGTTATTACCGATGATGAGACCACTACGGTGATCTCTGGGCGTGGTGTAATGTCAATGTAGGCATGGGCGTTTCCGTTAGGCGAGTGGAAGGTAGATTAGAAAGTCTATACGTCCCGCGAGGAAGGAGGCGACCTCGAAGAAAAGAGGTCATTAAGGAATGCATTGATGGGAAAGCACCTTTAGCCCCATATATGTTTTGATGGGAGGAATCCATCCTTCCGCCCCCAGAAGGATATCCTCCTGTTGGGCAACTAGAGGTGTAGGCATGGTGACATATAGGCATATAAAAATTTGTCTCCCGGCCATTATGGAAGATTCATCCTCTTCCCTGGCCAGGAGATTAATATGCATTCATGTAGATAGGTGGGGTGGTCACCATATAACCAAAATTTATTAAACAATTAAAAGCGGTACTAACGTAGTGTCGACCTGCAGAGCCCGATGAAGCTCGGAGGGCAAGGAGGTCGAGCTACGAAGACTTACAACACAAGTTTTGTTGGAATGTGTTGCAAGGAATGAAGAGTACCTCGGGCGATAATTATAGATATGAAATGCTGAAATTTTGTCTAACTTAACATAGTGAATAACTTGTTAATGGTGTTATGAATTGATAAGTATTCCATAATATAATAGCGTAATAATGTTCTAAAAGTAATTACCTTAGAGTAATCGCGATAAATGTATAAAGATTATATTGTAGGTATCCGTTGATTGCGGGTTGCAGGTTAGGAAGATCCCAAGGTGGGGAGACCCACGATCTTTGCGGGCGACATCATTTCAAGGTGGGGAGAATGTGGCGTTCGGCCGCCGGTATCGGCTCGGGGCATTACATTATCTTGCCGTCCGCATTACCCCACCCCGATTGGCGTTAATGCGTAGCGGATAGCCGGTAAAGTAGCCCTAGGGGGGCAACTTGCTAGGAGTGTTCATATATTATTAATGTGCACATGTGCATTAATGAGAACACACCTTTCCATGTTGGCATATTTTGCCACCTAGCCACTAAAGGCAAGTGGGGCCTTTCAATTATCCCACATGCCAAATTGGGTAATTGGAAACCCTAGCCTAAACCCCATGTCTATTTAGGGTAGGAAAACCCTAGCTTGCTAGTTTTTAGATCCTTAGGGTTTTAGAGCTTCGGTTTGGCTGCCCGAGGGCCAAAACCCAGCCTCGAGCTTTTTGCCAAAGCGAATGCGCCATCGGTTTCCACTGAATTCGATCATTTCGGTGGGATGGTTGAACTTCAGGTCGGGAGGAAGCCACTCAAGGATCGGTATTTGGTCAATTTTAATAGCTTAAACCGTCTTCTAGTCATAGAATCGGTAGGTTTAGACTATTAAATTGCCCATAATAATTATCTAGATCTTAGATCTGGGACACTAACTAAAGAACCTAACTCTATGATTGGATCTAGTTCTTTAGTTCTTACGTGATATATTTGGATGATGTATTTACGTGAACTCCTTGTATTGGGAAGGGGGTAGAGGCCCTAAAGCTTGTAGTTGATGCTCCTAGAGTAGCCTCTCTAGCACCTTTGTAGATTCGGCTGTGTACAAAGAGCCACACCAGGGTTGTGGGTGAAGGGGGCAGGCCCGGCTAAAAAGGAGGTTCATGTCGACTCTTGAGCGATCCCCACGGTGTGTAAAAAAGCCTACGGGGATCATTGTGACTAGGTCTAATGGCTTACCTGCTTGAGTGCGGGTAAGGCATGGGCTCATTACCGTGAAGTGGTGTACACTTTCCGGTGGGTTCCGGTCGAATCCCAGGCGTGGCCCTCTAGTCACCTTGAGTTAGCATGCAGATCTCGGGAGAGTGATCCCCTACACGCCCCCCCGGGCTGGGAGGATGAGACCGAGGGAATAGCCCCGCCGGCTATGCATCCGTGCGAGGCTGATCGAGGTCCCAACACTTTTCAGCCTACTCGCAAAGTGTGCACAGGGGGAGGGCGGATGGAGTGGACAACCCTATGCCATGTTCTTATGCCCGGTAAAATCCATTGCCATGAATTGCATGCACCTTGAACTCGGGAGACCCAAGCCGTCGGTCATCCATTGAGTCTGAGCCTTGGGTAGGATCCCTATGTGATGTGCTGATCTTTGTCTATCTGCGGATATGGGGACCATCCGCCGAGATAGTCCGCGAGGATGTTGATGTATGTGCTCTTACGACATGTATGTTTGCGCTTCGCGACTAGGTAGGCCACGAGGGAGGCGGGGTAGAATGACACCTTCCTCTCCCCAGAGACTGGGTTCACGGATGCGGTGATATGTGGAGAGCCCTGTATCGGCATGGGCTGGTGTGGGGAAGAACTCTGTTTGTATACGGTGAGTGCGGTATCTGAGTAGGGGCGTCACACAAAGTGTGTGGGAGGGAGGATGGAGTGGACAACCCTAGCCGATGTTCTATGCCGCCAGCGCCATGCCAAGACTTCGGTCTGGCTGATCTCTTGAGGCCCGGCCGTCGGTCAATCCTCCGCGGGAGGGGAGCTGAGGGGTAGAACTTAGGGGTTTGGGCGTTTTTCTTAGGATTAGATGCATATTCTATGCCGTTGGTATTTTGGATGAATCGCCACCCGCCATTGGTGGTTATTTATATTATATTAGATGTGTGTGCTAACCCTTGTATTCATGCTTCCGGCGTAGGAGCCCCATTGGCGTGGGCGAATGGCCCCTCCGTGTCCTTCGCCGGGCCTCATTCCATAGATGGCGAAGCGGTGCCGGAGGCCCTGCTCATGGTGATATGATGCGCCATGGGAGAAAGAATCCCCGTATGTATCGTCAGGAGGATCATTATATATGCAGGGGCGTCCGCGGTGGTATCGAGCCGTGATTTCCGGTTGCTTTCGAAATCATAGCCTTGGCCAAACACTAACTTCGTATGCGCTAGTTAGGAGGAGGCTAAGTCAATGTGTCGTTAGTTTTCTTTGTTGTTTGGCTTGGTGTTAGGTTAAGTTAAGAAATTGTAGCTTTAAAGTGGAGGGCCCAAGATTGGAGGCCTAGCGGGTGTCGATGGGTAGCTCAGCGGCGATGATGATAGCTCCATTGGATTGGCGTACTTTCGAATTACCCTAGAACAGATCAACTCTAGGCGAAAAATGGTCAGGGCAGGCCCAAAAATGAACTTCGGCGCCGCTTGCCTTTTTGTAAACTTTGCGATCAAGATCGAAGCGCCGAGAAATCTTCGGCCTTGCCCGTCGACTTCGAGTCAGCAGCGGGCCCGCGAGGAGTCAACTTCGAAGCGCCCGCTTGCATTCGGCAGCCGCCGGTCGGCGGAAGCCGATATAATGCCATCCGGCTGGAAGCCGTATGTGGCGGCGTATTTCAGCCGTATAATTTTTTAATAATAAAATTTTGGAATTAATAAGAAAAAAAAAATTTTGAAATTTTAAAAGTTAAAGTGGCGTTTAGCAAACCATTTCTTGTCATTTGCTTTTGCTTCAGCGCCTCAACCGCTGGCAGCCCTCGCCATGCGCCACCGGCCGGACCTTGCTCTTGCGCCCTTGTGCCTTATTGCATCTTAAGCCCCTTTGCCATCCTCTTTGCATAGCGCCTCACTATCGCTATGGCCATCACCAAGGCGCTCGGATCCAACTACCTTGAGCATCGTGGAGATCTACGCCATGATTGCTAAGCACATGGCTCTGGACCCGACCCTCATTGATATATTGTTAGATGGTGGTAAGCGGGTTTGAGAATTTCGATAGGATTCCATATCCTATCTATCCTTCTCGAGAACCATTCTTGATCGGTGAACCTTCGCCCGACTCTCCTATACCATTGTTGAGCAACGACATGGTCATGATGCTCATTAAATTTTATCCTCGGCGGGGAAGGCCATACGGAGGAAGATGATGTCGGGGCCAGAGGCGTAGTATTAGGGGTTTGGCGGGAAGATGATCATAGGGGAGATTGAGAGGCGAATCGGGCCGGCCCGTGGGAGGAATCTGGTACCTGGGGATGGCTTTGGCGTCATTGATGGCGAAGCCATTGGGGTTCCCCTGCATTTGGGATGAGGATTCCAACGATTTTGTATGGGGAGAAATCGATATCGGTATAGACTATCGATAACCATTCGGATAGACATGGGTGCGACCCCACGGTACCATGCGAACTTAATGTCGTGCGTGCAGCGGTAACTTTGCTCGATTGGGGGAAGATCGAGGGAGGGCCGGAAAGAGCGGGAAAAGCTTGAGCGGAGGAGGCCGGGACCGGCAAGGCCGGTGGGACCAGTGGATGGAGAACATCACAGGGGTGGCGAACTAAAACCCGATGCATCGAGGCCGTTAAGCTCGGGGAAGGGATTAAGCCCATAAGGCGGCGATCAATACAAGGATAAGTTAAAATTTGTCGGGCTTTTGGGGGAAAGACCAACTCAAATAGGGAAGCGGCGGCCAGTGGACAACTCCGGCGGTAGCGGGGGCTAAAGGCGGTGCGGCATCGGCGGGGGCGCTGTAAAGCTTAGGGGCGCGGCCGGAAGCCTCATCGGTTGGCCGATGCGGTGGCATTCGCGGGGAGATCCGCCAAATTTCAGAGAATCCACCGGACCTTACGATCGGGAAAACTACCTTTTGAGGTGCAGTGCGGAGATCGCCGCGACAATTTAAGACCGATCTCGTTTCCGGACCTTTGCAATTTTGGCGCTCAAAGAGGCTGCTGAAGCCTACTTGGTGGCACTTTAGTGGCGCCAACCTTTGCGCTATCCCGCCAAAGAGGGTCACCATAATGCCTAAGGATTTAGCCTCGCGCCCGTGGGATGCGGGGAACAACCTTAGCCATTTGTACATATTTTTTTTTGTAATATTTAATAAAGAGGCTTTTATTTTGAATTAAAAGCTTAATGGTTTTATGTTAAATTTAAAATAAAATCTTGGCGGTCGGCTTTAATAAAAAGGGTTTAAAAGGGGACTTTTAAGGTTATTTTAAGCGCTTCTTTTCTTCTCTCCTCTCTTCTAAGCGCCATGGCTGCCGCGGCAGGCCTTGCCGCCTGGTACCATGATGGGAGAAATGGGATCCACCAGGTTCCCTTCGACCTGCTGCGATCTTTGCTATGCCAGCGCATAGACCTCCTCACCGGTATCAGCGGCATCCGGACTCGCCCGGATTCCTTGATTTTACATGGAGGACATGCTTCCTCGTGTATTCCTCTGGGGATCCTCCCCACTTGTATTTGGGCGGGAGATAGTTGGCCGGATGTTGGCGAGGGGACACACATGCTTATGGCGTCACGAAGAAGGAAACTCGATGGGGTAAACACCTACCGGTGGTCCACGCATCGGGGGCAGCGATATCACGGGAAGCTACTTTCGCCCTAGCCATCCTCATGGACCAATACGTTGAGGATGAAACCTTCTTGCGGCTTGAGAGAAGGGCAAGCTGCGAGAATCCTCAGGAGGGGATGGCGAGCATATAGGAATGGGCGACTTTGCCCGTTGGAAAAAACTAGCGGAGGAGCTACCACCGCGCCGTGACCAATCTATAGGCTTGTCGGGGTTAGGCGGCCTTCGGTTATTTATCACCAAAGGCGGGAATACCTTCTCTTGGATGATATTATCTGGGCGTATCCGTGGTGGCGGTTCGGCCTTGGCGTAAAGACCATGTACTACGAGCTTGCGGTATTGTATGGATGATTTCATCGACTTCACTTCTCTAGAGCTTCCTGGGGTGAACCGGTTGCCGATTCCGTCGGGAGACCCTAGACCGGCGGAGACTCTATTACGTCTTGGCGACTTGGTGTCGGGGACCCGGCCGCCTTTGCACGGATGCCTTCGCGGCTATGGGACCTCACGTCCCAAACATTAATATGGTTGAGGGTTCCCTCAGGCTTCGGATGATGAGGGTGAAGATTTATATCATAACCGCACAAGAAGGAGGGGAACAGCGGGGGCTCAAGGAGGAAGAAGTCCCCATGGACTTGGATAAGGAAGTGGCGACATCGAGACCATGCGGGGAAAGTGTTGGGTAACCACCTTACCCTTTTCTTTTTTCGACCTTCCGAGCCACGGACAAGTCCTCTTCATAGCCGGGATCTGGGGCGGTTTGAAGCTTCATGGTGGGCCCTCAGGTGCACTCTCTACCTTTGGTAGGCCCACAAGAAGCTTCCCTATAAATGCGTTTACTTATGTGCACAAATGCGGCCGGGATCTTGCCCTTCGGCCTTGGAGTGGGGATATTGCGCCTTGGATGGGAATGAAGCTCTCCACGGCTGCCCCATTGGCGTTGCCTATCCACTTGGGAGGTTGCATCATTGCGGCTGCCCACGGTAGACCACAGGGTAACTTCTGAACTTGAGACCACCTTCACCACCTCCTAAGCGCTAGGATAAAGGCTGGGGCCTAGCTCCTAGACTAAATTTTTGATATGCAAATTTTGTTTTTATATATATATATATGTGTGTTTATGAAATTTTTGGATTGGTAACTCTTTCGACCCTATTGAAATATGGTGTACCTTATTTAATTATTAAATACAAAGTTCTCTTGATGAGTATAATTTGTGTTTTTTTTTTTATGACATCCTCTTCAAAAGCATTAAAGTTTAGAATATAGTGGAATTACAAAATCTTCTCTATTCATTTCCAACTATGTTTGGAGGAAACAATTTGGGAATATGAGGAGAGAATCTGGAGAATATATGGTTAGGAGGGGCGATCGGGGTTTGAGACCGGGACTATGGCGAGATATAATGAATATCGAGTGGGAGGAAGGCTATGTGGCGAACCACCGCCACGAGGTAACATGCCGACAAAGGGCTGGAGATAGTTAACATCCTCGGGGATCGAGCTTTTCGAGGATCCCGAAGATGACGTACCCGTACATTGGGACCTCTTGGAATATGCTAAAGGCCACTTTCCTTCGAAGGGCCATAAGAATTGTCTTTGGCAACTCTTTTATGCGAGCAGGGGTTCTTTGCCTTCTGATTATCAGCCCAACATGGGGTACCAAGCAATCATTGTCGGAGCTTGGTTCGCTATGTCTTCCTCAAGGTTAATGCGGGAGAGCCTACCGCTCTGCGGCTTTGGGGGTGCTGGCGGCGACCATACGGTATGTTTTGGATGGGGCCAATTCTGTTTGTGTGCCTCTAGAACTTTAAAAGTTTCATTGTATCATACCTACTTTTGTCTCAATCCATGTATCAATCAACCCCTTGTTGTACTCAACTTGAATCAAATACAAATATTGGCGTTTTGTATATACTTTTTGTCTCGATTAACTTAAAGGGATTGTACATTAATGTAAATCTGCTTATATATTCATGAATGCTTCCTATAGGTCCGGTGTAAATGCGCGTAGCAAGCAAACACCCTAAGGTTTCGTGGTGGCGACCTGAACAAAATTGATGTTAATGAAAAGGCAACTCGGGACTTTAATTCCTTATGTGTTGCATACCAATCCAGCGCCACGCGCATTCGGGCCTCCGGACCCGGAATTACCTCCCCCAACCATTGAGTCCACAACTTAGCGATGACCATCTCTCCCAAAGCATATACTAGTACAAAGGAGGACTCATGCTAAAGCGTCATGAAGTTCCTCTAAGGATAGCGCCCAGCTTCCTCACATTCAACCACTTTGGTTCTTGAGGGGGACTCGCTATCGGGGCGGTGACCATTCAAATGTGAGGATAAGGAATCCTTAGAAAAACCGTGGATCTGGCCATCACTAGTATATGGAAGAACCCGGAAGTTGGCTGGGGCTGGCTTTGGGAGGAGGCTTGAATCACGGAATCTTGGTTGGTTGAGGAAGTCTATGGAATCCTCAGAGAATGTGGCGGTGGATTGGTATGCAACACCGAACTTTGTAAACACGGGTTGCCCGTATTTGGTTAAAATCAATTCGCCCCGAGGCTAAGCACAGGCGTTGGAGGATGCAAGTTCAAGAAGTTTCGCTAAGGCTTTTATAGGTCGCATTCATGAATATATCGATGGTTACATTAAATGCCAATCCCTTTAGGACCGGAGACAAAGTATTACAAGCGAAGAAGGGCATTTCGTATTTGATTCAAGTTGAGTACAACAAGGGGTTTGAGGTTGTATGTACCATGGAATGAATGAAAGGTATGATACAATGGCTACATTGAAGGGTTGGCCCCATCCATTAAGCGTATGGTCAAGGCCAAAACATATCGAAGAGACCAAGGCATTAAGGGTTGAGGAAGACAAGCCAAGGAACCCGCGTATCGCGACTCTCCTTACTGCTCGGACACGGCCGTCCACCTTGGACAATGATTGCTTGCCAAGTCATGTTGGGGCCCTCGGCCAATTCTTATGGCCGCCCGCGCCAAAAGAAAGTCAAAAGGTGCCTTAGGCGTCTCGAAGTCATGAACAATCTTTGGTAAGGAAGTTCGGGGGCTCTTCTTGGATCCATTCCTTCGATCCGAGGATGTTAACAGCTCCGGGATAAGGCATGCTACGGTGCATGGTGGCGGTGGCCACTTCACCTTCCTCCCGTCGGTCACATTATCGGCCCATAGTCACAGTGCGGCGGCCGGGATCGTCCTCCTAACCATATCGGTGATTCTCTCCTCATATTCCCAAATTGTTTCCTGCTGCAACATAGTTGGAATGAATAGAAGATTTTGTAATTCCACTATATTCTAAACTTTAATGCTTTTTTGAAGGGGATGTCATAAAAAAAAACAGTTGATTATACTCATCAAGAGAACTTTGTATTTAATAATTAAATAAGGTGCGCCATGTATTTTCAATAGGGTGAAAAGAGTTACCAATCAAAATTTCATAAACACACATATATATATATAAACAAAAATTTGCCATATCAAAATTTAGTCTAGGAGCTAGGCCCCTGCCTCTTTATCCTTAGCGCTAGGGAGGTGGTGGGAGGTGGTGGGTGTCACCGGAGAGTTACCCCGGGGTCCTGCGTGGCGGTATAGCAGATGCAACCTCCAGGTGGATAGGCAGCGGCAATGGGGCTTTCTTTGTGAGGAGCTTCATTCCCATCAAAGCGCCAATATCGACCAAAGGGTAAGGGCAGAATCGTCGTCACGGTACATAGTAAGCGTCGATGGGAAACTTCTTGTGGCGGCCGGTGCTGTAAGTACACGGGGGCCACCAAAGCTTCAGCCTCTGGCTAGATCAGGGCTATGAAGAAGGGACTTGTCCGGGTGTGGAAGGCAGAGCAAAAGCAAAGCGGGTAAGTGGTTGCAACACTTTTTATACGAAGTCTCAGGATCTTTGCCACTTCCTTATCAAGTCCATGGGGACTTCTTCCTCCTTGAGCTCTGTTGCTCCTCCCTTTCTTGTGCTGGGGGGTTATGATATAAATCTTCACCCTCATCATCACGAGCCGGAGGGAACCTCACCATATTAATATTTGGGGCGTGAGGTCCATGGCCGTGAAGGCATCACAGTGGGAATTCTTGCTGGTTCACCGCATCCACGAGTCGAGGCAGTAATAGAGTCTCCATGGGTTCTAGGGTCTCTGGCAGGCCCCTGGCAGCTGGTTCACCTCGGGGCTGGGTGGGGGTGAAGTGGATGGGAAATCATCCATCCATGCGGTGCTCATGGCTCGTGGAGTACATGGTCTTCGCTTGCGTCGAGGCCGCCACCACGTGATACGTCCAGGAGCATATCATCCAAGAGAAGGTATTCCCCGCCGGGTGATAAATACTGAAGGCTGCCTAACCCCGACAAGCCTATGAATTGGTCCACTTGGCCGAGCAGGTAGCTCCTAAAGCTAGCTCTTCCCAATGGGCAAAGCCCATTCTATATGCTCGCCATCATCCCTGAGGAGGAGCCGGGCAGCTTCTCCGCCGACGGGTTTCATCCTCAACGATATTGGTCCATGAGGATGGCTGGGGAATGTAGCTTCCAGACACTGCTGTCTCCTCGAGGTTTGGATTACCAGAGGTGTTTATGGGGTTTCCCCTTCAAGACGCTTAAGCATGTGTGTCCCGCCTAACATCGCGAACTATCTCGGCCCAAATACAAATTGGGGAGGATCCCCAGAGGAATACAGGAGAGGATCCTCCATGTAAAATCAAGAATCCGCGTGAAGATGGGATGCCATTAGATATTGGCAAGGAGATCTATCGCTACATAGCAAAGGTTGCAAGCAGGTCGAGGGAACCTGTGGATCCCATTTCTCTCCATCAAGGTACCAGCAAACAAGGTTTCACGGCAAGGCAAACTATGGCGCTTAGAAGGAGGAGAGGAAAGAAGCGTTTAAAATAACCTTAAAGTCCCCTTTTTAAACCCTTTTATTAAAAGCCGACGTCAAGATTTTATTTTAAATTTAACATAAAAAAAAACATTAAACTTTTAATTCAAAATAAAAGGCCTTTTATTAATTATCACAAAAAAATATGTACAAATGGATGGCTAAGTAGGTTAGGTTGTTCTCTGTGATCCTACGTAGGGCTAAATCCTTAGGCATTATGAGGACCCTCTTTGCGTGGATAGCGAAAAGGTTGGCATCACTAAAAAAAACCAACAAGTCCTGAAGCAGCCTCTTTGGAGCGCCCAAATTGCAAAGGTCCGGAAACGGAGATCCGGTTTAAATTGCCGCGGCGATCTCCCGCCTCAAAAGGTAGTTTCGATCGGGAAGGTCCGTGGACTTCGGAATTTGGCGATTCCGCAATGCCATCTGCATCGGCCTGAATCGGGATGAGGCTCTCCGCCGCTCCCAAACCCCGACGATGTTAATCGTTTTAGCCCCAGCGAACGGGCCGGAGTTATCCACTCGCCCGGCCGGAGCTGGTCTTCCCAAAAGCCCCGACGGGTTTAACTTATCCTGCGGTATTCGGCCGATTTTATGGAACTCCCGCTTCCCTCCCGAGCTTAAATGGTGGGATCTCGTGGGTTTGGGGTTCGAGCCCTCCCGGATGCACCTCCCCATTTGGTCCGGCCGATCGGTCGGGTCCCGGCTCATCTTGCTCCAACTTTCTTCCCCGGAGCTCTCCCTTAGGTCTTCTTGGATCCGGAAAGCAAAGTCACCGAATCTACGATTAAGTTGGCCGATCAAGTAGGTCGTTGTACCCATATCTATCTGAATAGTTGTCGATAGTTTATGCTAATGTCGGGATTTCTCCCCGCATTAAAGGCTGTTGGAACCTCATGCCATTGGTATGGGGAACCTCAATGGTTTCGCCATCAATGATTTGCCGCCCCATCCCCAGGTAACGCAGATTCCTGAACTGCCGTGGTCCCCGCCCCTCTCAATCTCCGGTATGCCCTCCCGGGCCAAACCCCTAATCTGATTCCGGCCCTCCGTCCCGATATCTTCTTCCGTGATGGCCTTCCCGGGGAGGATAAAATTTGATGAGCATCATGACCATGTCGTTGTTGCTAACAAGGGTATAGGGGAGCTCGGCGAAGGTTCAGCGGATGAGGAATGGCTCGAAGTGATAGATAGGATATGGAATCCTATCGTTGTTCTTCAAACCTATTTGCAAACTCATCCAACAAGATGTCGATGAGGGGCTGGGTCAAGTAGGCCATGTGCTTAGCAATCATGGCGTGATCTCCACGATGCTCATGGTGGTTGGATGGGCGCTCTTGGTGATGGCCATAGCTGGATAGCGCGGCGTTACGGCTTAAGAGGATGGCAAAGGGGGCGCTTTAAGATGCACAAGGCACAAGGGCGCAAGGATCAAGGTCCGGCCCGTGGCGATGTATGAGGGCGGCTTCAAAGATTGGAGGCGGAAGCAAAACAAATGATGAAATGGTTTGCTAAATCGCCAATTAACCCTTTAAAATTTCAAAATTTTTTTTCTTATTAATTCCAAAATTTTATTTAAACAAAAATTATATCTACGGAAATACGCCACTGGCCACATAACGGCCGGCCGATGGCATTATACTGGCTCTCGCCTCGGTGTCGCCGAATGCTGGCGCCCAGGAAGTTGACTGGCGGGCTCGTTATGAAATCGACGGGTCGGTGGCAAACGGATTTCGCGCCGAACTTGACGAAAACGACAAAAGGGCGGCGCCCCGAATTCATTTTTGGGCCTGCCCTTGACCATTCGAGTTATTTGTTCTAGGGTAATTCAAGTACCGATCCAAGGAAACCATCTCCTTCGTCATTTGAGCTACCCGGCCTGATGGAACCGTTAGGCCTCCAATCTTGGCCCTCCACTTCAAAGCTACAATTTCTAACTTAACCTAACACCCAAGCCAAACAACAAAGAGAGAACTAACGACACATTGACTTAGACTCCTCCTAACTACCGGGTATTTACGAAGTTAGTGTTTTGGCGCTATGATTCCGAGCAAACGAAATCACGCGGCTCTGATACCATCGTGGACGCCCTTTAATATATCACGATTTCTGACGTGATACATACGAGGGGACTTTCCCTCCCATGGTAATCATCTCACCATGAGCAAGGGCCCTCCCGCCTATTTCGGGCCATCTATGAAATGAGGCCCGAAGAAGGACACGAAGGGTCATTCGCCCACGCCTTCAATGGGACTCCCACGTCACGGAAGCATGAATACAAGGGTTAGCAATAACGATGAATATACATAAATAACCACCCGCGAAGGGTGGCGATCCATCTAATATACCAACGCATAGAATATGCATCTAATCCTACTTAAAACACCCGTAACTCCAGTTCTACCCCTGGCCGGAGACTCGAGTGAGGATCGACCGGACTACCGGGCCTCAAGGGATCAGCGGCCCGAGTCTTGGCATGGCGCTGGTCGGCATAGAACATTCTAGGGTTGTCCACTCCATCCCTCCCTGCATGCACACACTTTGCGTGATGGGTCGATTCATGCTATGGCTTTGCTATAGCCTTCCGGGAGACGCAAAACTCGTGGCTTCACCCTTCCGAGCCTACTCCAGTTCATGGCTGGTCCGATGAGGCAGTGCCAGGGGAGGCCCCTTCCGTAATCCGCGGTGGTTCCATGGGTGAGCTAGAGAATACGCGTCGATCGGCCCCCGCGATCCGCATCTCTAATTTACTCACCCTAAATCTACAAAAAAGTGCATGGTGCTCCATCTGGATCACACCTCTACACCTGTGGAGTCGGACCCATACCCGCCCTCAACGGGTGGCCACGCTTAGCCCATCAGGAGTCTCGGGGAGCCTTGTATGTGCTCATGCAAGACCCCACCCTCATGTCACCATGTGTTCCTTAAGTTGCGGTGCTAAGCCGCACATAGCATCTAGGACCCGGTGGGTTCTTGTGCACAGCCGTGATTTAATGGGATCAGAAGGGGCTTATCTAGGAGCACACTACAATACACGGTTCGAGGCCTCTACCCGGTAATCCCCCGCTTCAAAGTCGATTAAACAAAGAACTAACAATCCATCCTTTCGCAGTAAGAACTTTAATTGAATATAAAGAGAACTTGTTTGTACAATCAAGGGTTAGTTTCTATGATTGATTCACAAAGAGAACAGAGAGAGACGGACACAACCAAGTGTTAACTAGAATTCACATAGCCACTCCACCAATTCGGCCGACTCGTTTCCATGGGGGCTTCCATCTTCTCGGGAGTTGAGAATTCACCGTTACTACTGTGGACGATCGTTATGGTGATCTTCGCGAAGTGTATGATGGCTCACCGGCCTTCCTTGGTCGATCTTCGTGGAGTCAATCCCGTGGATAGGGGTCAAGTTGGCATCCAAACTTGGCAATCCCCATACCGCCTAATCGATTGGGGTGGGTCCCCCAAATGGTAATTAGCCTAATTTCCTAGGTTATAAGTTATTATTATTAATGTGTTAAATTAGCATAGCTAATTTAATCCTTTTAAGGTAACTCCCTAGGTTGCAATTAAATTCCCATTGCAAATACATGACGTAGACCGTATTTTCCATTACAAATACATGACGAGACCGATAACTACCGAACGCCACAAGGAGGCCGACTCAAATCACCTCCCACTCTATGTGAATCGACGGCTACCGCTACGCCCCCAAGAGAGCATTCTTTGCCGCACCTCGGGGGCATGCTTTGGATTATGAGCAAAGCGAGGGTTACGCCGACATGCCCGGCAGAAGCCCTCCCCGACAGGTTCGCGGGCCCACACCGGAGCAAAGAAAACCGACCAGCCGGGTTGAGCTCTCGCATCAAAGGCATGTGTGCTTTGGGAGACTTCTCCACGCCGCAGAGATCGAGGTCGCAACCTTCCCGCGCATGTGATGGTTTGATGCCGAGTGTAAGGAACGCAAAAGCGCGACTGGCCGCCTCATCGCGGGATCGATACGCCGAGCTCGTGCCACCACCCATTACCGCGGCTTCCTCAAGGAAACAAAGGCAAGGTACCGGTAAGGCACCAAGGAGAAATGTTCACTTTACCGGACGCTTCCGCACCGAGAACTTTTTGGCAGTGGTACTGCAAGTAGTTAGCACAATGTTCTTACCGAAACATCAATGGTAATGGGAACAAGACTGCGAATAACTTTATGATCCTCTGAACACGGATGATAATGCCCCTCAAGAACATGGCTCCACCACCGGGTGATCACGTAAGAAGATGTCGAAGAGGGGTTGTAAAATACCGGGCTAATGGGAAGGGCAACAGATTTAGACATCCCAAGCAGTGGAGTTGCTCAAGTGGGCAGGACAACCCATGGTGCCCGTCCTTGCTGTATTGTTCAACAGGGCGCTGCAAGAGGGTTTTCCCCAGTCATGGACCACAAGCAGGGTTGTTAATAGTAATGTGGTGCATTCCATTTAATTTCATCCATGTAAAGGGCATTCAAAGAAGTGGTAGACTAAACAACTATTGACTTGATGTGATAATTTTACGAAGGAATTAAAGAGTTGTCCTTTTAATATTCATCAAGACTTGATGTTTCAATGCTATAAATGACGAATGCAACAAGAAATAACTATGTGCTATAATTAGGTATGGTTATTATACAATTGCATGAATGTTTAAAAGCCTACAATTTCGTAATTGTTCCAACAAGGACGCGCATCTCGCATTAAAGTCAAAATGTTTTCGTGCTCTAGGAAAAGATGTGATTAAGATGGAATATACTTTAGAACCACATTGAGGCCACATTTAGTCTACCAAGGTAAAGTTCTTGAATCTAGGTCCAGTTTGTTTGTATAATTCCCTAACTTTGTTTTTCTTTGCGAAGACCTATGATTATGATTACAAGAAATTTATCGCGGCGGCCAAGGCCGCCGCGAACATTTCTCTTTCGAAAAAAAGGCATGAAAATGATAAATAATGAAAAGGAATAACAATGTAATAGATACTATTGATGTTTATCAATTTAATGTCGAAAATGTTAAATTCCATTTTAATTTTGTACATTTGCTCTAGACTTTGCACGAAATCCCTTTAATTTTCTGAAGTTAGTTATAAATTTTCCTAGAACGCTCAATATTTCCAAAGTCTATCGAGATTCTCTTAGAAGGGTACAAAATTGCTAGTGGGGTACAATTTTTGGCGAAGCACATATTAAGCACGTAAATAAATGGACACTATGAGAAGACCTGGACCATTAGGACCGTCAAAATCAATCAACGGCTAAAATTTCTTGATATGAGCTCGATGCTTTCAGAATGCTGAAATGACACTCCATTTGTGGCATTTGATCTACTTCACCAAATACAAAGAAGTTATAGCTCATTGAATTGGCATCCAAAATTAAGAATCCTTATGAAATTGCAGCTTTCAATTGCATATTTTTGAGCACAATCATGAAAAATTCGATCAAGGTTGCCATAGAGTAGAAGCCAATATCTCATAAACTACTTGACTAAATGGATTGCCGTCGGGCCTATGGATTCATAGTACAAAAAAGTCCTAGGACACCAAGCTTCAGTTAAATCCATTGAGTATTTTCACCGCAGAAGAGGCCAAAAAACGATTTCGATATTTTACCGCGAAAAGTCTAATATCTTACAAACTACAAGACAAAATTTGATGTCAGTTTATTCCATTGGATTCGTGATGCAAAAACGTCTTTGGAGGTCAAGTTTCAGATCGTTCCATAGAGGATTGGTAGTGAAAAAAGCTAAAAAATGATTTCTGGTATCTATAAGGGAAAATCTTATATCTCACAAACGGCTTCATAAAATCTAATGCCATCTCTTCCATTAGATTGGAGATGCAAAAACGTATTAGGAGATCAAATCTGAGTCACTTTCGTGAAGAATTATTGTGAATCAACCAAAAAATATTTCATCAGGTGCTTGTCTAAATAAGCACGGCACGTTAAATGCTTATTATGTGCTGAAAATTCGCTGCGTTTAAGCACTTTAAACGGCGTCCGGACGGTGATTTCTGCTACCCAGTATCAATTTTATGCCCAGAAATGTTAAATGTGAGGAAATGCAATATTTCCACCTATTAATAAAAGTTTTCCCCTCGGACCCCGAGGTTATTTTCTACATATACATGTATTGGCACTAGTAACTAAGTAGGTGATACAGAGTCATAGTCCGTATCATAGCACGGGGGAGTGGTCCACGGCGCCAGGGTTATTGGGGCATGACAAAATATGGCAAAGTTGTGGAACTATGGCAAGGTTGTGATATCTAGGATGGGGTCGAGAACCATTGGTTGGAGAGATATCAAGGGAAATCAATGATCACAAAAAGGGGACTATTTTTGCACAAAAAAAAGGCCATAGATAATATCCATATGATAAGTCCTATAATCTAATTAAAGGCAAGGAGATATTTTGAGAAAAAGGCAACCGTGATGCTAAAAAAGGCTAAAGTCGCAGAGAGGTCTATAAATAGAACCGAAACTTCAGCTTGACATATCTCAAAGAAACGTGAGGTCGGATTGCAACGACCTTTTACTCATCCGAACCACCTCGTAGTCTAGTTTCCGAATTGGGTAGCATATATCCTAGTTCGTCCAGATGAGGGGAGTAATGGCGAAAAGGTGACAGGGGGGTCACAAATTATCGCCATAGCGACTTCACAGATCTGCAATTGCTTTTATGATGTGTGGCTACGTGGAGTAGTTAGACTAGTCTGGAGGGCCAATAAACCAGATATTGTCTTTGCCCAAAAGTCTACGCGGAGTAGCCATATATTGTTTGCTCATGGTCTACGCGGAGTAGCCAGATATTGTTTGCCAAGCCAGTTGCCATTTACACTGTCATAACCTTGTGGACCCGGTTGGGTGGTTAAACGTGCTCCTCAATGTATTTGTCTGTGATATATGAAAACCGGATCTTGTTCTACAATTAAGATGTTGTTGATCAGTTGTTTAGTTTCCCATAAACAATGAATCGTATCAGTAGGTAGATAGTAATCTTTCATGACCACAAGTCCTGATCAGTAGGTAGATAGTAGTCTTTCATGACCACAAGTCCTTAACAGGACTTTAACAATTAAATTTCATGGTTGCTAGTAAGATGGACAAATATATGAGTGCAAGAAATGTTTATCTCATAGAATTTTGGAGGAAACGGAGCTGGCAAGCTTTGGAGCAGTTAGTTGGAGGAATGTAGGGACGCATCACAATGGCTGGAGGAATGTAGGGACGGATCGCAATGAGGTCATACAGGATTTATGGTTATGTTTGCACATTTACATTGTATTGATGCGTGATTACATGACAGGGAGGGCACAACTGCTAATGTAATAACATGCTATTTGATGGCCAACTACTCGGCCATGAGCTCAAAATTTGCATTTTGAATATGTCTTAGTGAGATTTCACATCTACTTGGTGAAATTTCCTCGTATTTGTATTTTTTTTTTTTTAAATGATTGATGGGCTTACAAAGAAAAACTTCCAAGTGGTTCCTATGCTCAAATGGCATCCACTTCTGTTCCGGTCGCCATCGAGTCAGTGAGTTTCTTCTTTTCCTCTCCTCCCAGTTTTTATATATATTTGTATTGTTTCCACATGACGCTCATGGCTTTGAAAATCCTATTTTTTGGGATGAATCATTCACAGGTTCATCCAAACCTTACCTAGATTTGTCCTAGCAAATTTGTGTTCTTCCCCTTTTTGTCCTTTTCTCAGGCATCCGAGAAACCCCATTTTTTTCTCGCTTTTACCGCGGCAAGAGGTAAGTGATGTGAATTGCTTGCTCAGTCGTATAGGAAAGTGAGACACAAGTTACGGAATTTATCCAAGATCTTACCATCAGTATGCTATCCATTGTACCGCCATTCGTCGATCAAAATCCCTTCAGAAGTCTCATTAACGTTTTTCCGTCCCAAGCAAAAAAAACGAGATTATTTTGCAACACCTCTTCTCGATAATAAGCTTCGCAACCCAGTTTAAAAAATAGTTTTATCAGGTCAAGGAGCATATTAATGGTAAAGAATATTGTGAAACAGTTAGAATCTGCAAATGGGAAAAAGAAAATGGGCTGGCGATGACCGGGGGGGAATGAGCGCCTAGCGACATGAAGGTGAGGGAGATGGAAATAGGTCAGGAAAAAGGGAATGTGGCCCCTACGGTCACATTGGGAGATGTTGAAGAGGGGGAGATGGAACAATCTGCCTTGGAGGGTGTGCAACAGGGACAGAGCCAACAGATTGTATCTTTTGAAGAGAAAGAATGTGGACAGCTGCGAGAGAGAAGGTGGGCCAGATAAAAGAAGGTACAGAGGTCTCAAGACGGATCTGGAAAATCTATTCCAAAAGCTAGAACCTAAGGAAAAAGAGGACATCATTCGACTGCTACAGGGCTATACTAAAAAAGAGAATTCTTTTCTGGGAAAGACTGTTGCGTTTGGAGATTTCTTGGTTTACCTGCAGCCGGAGCCGGAGAGCAAGAAAATGGTGGGCACAAGAAAGCAAGCAGGGCTTACGATGGTGGAGATGCAGAATGAGACGGTGGTGCAGCCTATTATTGATAGGGTAAACGAGATCCAAAGGGAGGTTCAAGCAAAGATGAATCAAACGGCTCCCAAAGAATTTCGAGGTAAAAAACCTGTTCTAAATCATTCCTACTCAAAAGAAAAAATGGGAATCTATGGGTCCAAAGCATTAATTGGATGCGTGAGGCATGAGGGAGTAAATCTTTCTAGCATCAAGCTTGAACTCATCAAAATGAGTAGGAAAGTTCGATACGCTGAATTTATTACCGGAATTTCCTTACTTCATGGTGGAGTGTTGGAGTGAGTCATCGGCAAAATTTCTCTTAAAACAGGGTACCATCTCAAGAGCAAATACGCAATTTTTCTTTCAGAAATGGACTCCGACCTTTGACCCACAAAATCCCTCACAAGTGCACCACCCAGCCTGGGTGTCAACTGAGGGTTTAAATCCAATGTATTGGCACGAAGAAATTTTCAAGATTCTTTTTTCTGAGCTAGGAGAATACATTGGGATGGAAACTGTTCCCGAAAAGGCCCCGAGAGCATGGATACAGGTTGATTTGCAAAAGAAGATTCCGGGAGAAATTGAATACATTGATTTCTTTGGAAACAACCGGTATTTGAAGATCCAATTAAATGGACTACCTCCGATCTGTGAGGATTGTGGCCTCAGGTTGCATGGAGGAGGAATATGCAAAATTACCCGACAAAGGATCTATCCCAAACAGGTGGCTTTTAAAGAACAGAATAGGGTGGTGAATGGATTACGCCTGTATCAAAGAGACCCAAACAAAACAAAAATAGGAATGGCAGCAGCAGAAGGATCAAGAAACAACAACAAAAGAGACAGCAGGAGGGGGACAAGAAAAAGGCAAATAAGGAATGGGTGAAGAAAACAAAAAAAGAAATGGTTGGGGAAGTAAAAGTGTTAAATAAACCCCCACCTGTGGAAAACCTCAAATTGAAGGGAAAGCTGGAGGATGGAGAGATTGAAGATCAGCAAGATCCTCTTCAGCCAAATTTCAGTGAAAATTTCAATGCAAATCCTAAACTTACAATACGGGAAAGGATTGATGTCCAACATATGGAGTCTGAAACTGAATCTGAACAAGAGCCTAATGTGAATCAATACATTGGAGAATGTTCAAAATTTTTTGAGGTTTCACCACTTTTGGCTCAAAAACTTTTTGACAAGCAGCCAGATATGGAAACAATTATCCCTGATTCTCAGGAAATTACTGCTCCAGTGGATCATGAGGATTTGGGTCCAAACATTGAATTTGTGCCTCAAACTCCAACTGAGTTAGAAAAAGAGAAGACAAATGACATGGAGCAGAATATAGTAAGTGAGGAGCCTGAACAGGAAATCAGGGCCCCTACTGATCAAGTATCAACTGTGGAAGAGGAAGTATTTATGACACCTATGCCAGGGTCTGTCAAAAAGAGGCAGAAGAGACAATTTACCTTTGTCAAGGATGGGCCGGCAAGTAACACAAGAAATAAATTAAATGAAGGTGGTCACATGGAATCTTAGGGGATCAATGGACCTCTTAAGAGAAAAAGAGCCATTATTGCAATAAGGGACTTGAAAGCTGATATTTTGATGTTGCAAGAGCATAGGCTCCGTAGTTTTGAAGCATCAAATTTAGGAAAATGGATCGACCCCCAGTACAACTCCATTTGGGCAGAAGCAAATGGTACAAAAGGAGGCACCATCATTGCTTGGAAGGGAATGAAGCAGATTTCAGCCTTTGTGCATCCAACAGGCAGATGGTTATGTGTTGTCTTGGATACAAAGTATGGCTCCTTGGGAATAGTAAATGTTTATGCATCTACAGATCCTGGGGAAAGAGAAAATCAATAGAAAGAAATGAGGATTTGGCTCCAAAGTCAAAATGCTGATAATTGGATCTTAAGTGGAGATTTTAACAATACTCCATCTTGGGATCAAAAAGTGGGTAAGAAAATTAACATGACAAGAAAAGAAAAAGAAGAGTGGGAGCTTCTGATGCTCCCTTTTGTTTACCAGGCCCCTTCATCCTCAAATACCTTTTCCTAGAGCAACAAGAGGAAAAATGAAGATAGAATTTTCTGCCTCCTTGACAGATACTATATTACTAATCCAGGAATGAGCCCTTGGGAAGGTGCAACTGTTACCTCTGATTTTGGTAACTCTCTGTCAGATCATTTTCCTCAGATTTTGCAATCCAAGGATAACACTACAGCCCCGAGAGGCATGTCTACCCCTTTTAGATTCAACACTTCATATCTTTCAAATGCAAAATTTGTGGAAGAGTTTAAGAACTTCTTCTTAAGTTTACCCAGACTGGGAAACAGTGGCTGTATGGGGAATTTCAGCAACAAGTATAAAAAAATCAAAGCCTGGATCAAGGAATGGGGAAAGAAGTGGACAAAGGGAAAGAAAGAAGAAAAAAATAGTATCTACAGGGCAATGAAAGAAGTCAGAGAAAAACTTTTTGTGGATAAAGCAAATGTAGCATTGCAGCAGCAGGAGAGTGAATTGGAAATCAAGGTAAAACACATAGAGGAACAAGAGGCAAAGTCCATGGCTGTGAGAAGTAAATGCATTTACACTAACTGCATGGATAAAAGCAATAACTCTTTCTTCTTTAGAGCTGCAAAAAACAGAATTGCAAATAATGGGATACAGCTGGTTGAGAATGAAAAGCAGGAAATCATAGAAGACTTGAAGGGAATAAAGAATTTCTTTAGACAAAAATATGTTGAATTATTTAAGGAGGAGAGATGGATCTACACAGCATGGATACCTTCTTCAATGCTATCCCTAAATCTTCTCATAACATTGATACTGAAGAGTTGCTTGAAACTCCTTCTGAAAGAGAGATTTTTGATACTCTCAAGATGATGGACCATGGTAAAAGTCCAGGACCGGATGGACTGCCCCCTGAATTTTATGTCCAATTTTGGGACATCATGAAGGAAGATATTATCACCTTGGTGCAGGGAGCCTGGGAGGCACAAAGTCTTCATCCCTCAATCAATGCTGGCCTGATTTCTCTAATCCCTAAGACAGAGAATCCAAAGAAATTTAGTGAGTGGAGACCAATCTCACTCACTAATACCACATACAAACTCATTGTTAAAATCATGGCAGAAAGATTGAAAGGGACTTTGATGAATGTGATTGACCCAGTCCAATCTGGTTTTCTTCCAAACAGAAGCATCCTTGACAACTTTGTGGGAGCTCATGAAGGATTACATTGGAACAAGCTTTCAAATCAAGGTTGCATGTTACTTAAACTGGATTTTAGCAGAGCCTATGATACAATCAAATGGCCCTTTTTATACAAAGCTATGGAGAAATTGGGCTTTGCTGAAGACTTCATTAAGAAGATTCATGGTTTTAACCTTAAAGCATGCTCTTCTATTTTAGTGAATGGGGATCCAACAGAATTCTTTCCTATTCAAAGAGGAGTAAGACAGGGTTGCCCCCTGGCACCTTACTTATTCCTTATAGTGGCAGAAATGGTAACTCGTGCTACCAAGAGCATGTTGCAAGAAGGCCACCTCAAGGGTTTACAGCTACCACAACAAGGAGATACCCTAACATTGATGCAATATGCTGATGATACATTCTGTTTTTTACAGGATGATGGTCATAGTTTGAAAAACTTTTTAAACATGTTAAGCATATTTGGGAAAGCTTCAGGTGTTCACCTTAACAAGGAAAAAAGTTTGGTGGTGATGGAGACTGATAATACAGTTATGGAAGATGTCAAAGTTCTCCCAAAAAACTCAGCCACAAAGCTTCTTGGCCTGCCTCTAGCTTTGAACATGAATATCCAGGGCCTATGGTCTTCAATAGTGAATAGGATTAAAAAAAAGCTGGCACAATATCCTACTTCCCTTTCTATGGCTGGCAGAATTGAGATAGCCAATAATGTTATTACCAAAGACGATGTCTATTTTCTTCGGGCCTTTAATAGCGCATAAAGCCTCATATAATCGGGTTGGAATCATGCCTATCGTGAACTTTATTTGGAACAAGGATCATAAAGTGGCTTGGTATAACTTTGTGAGACCAAAAAAGGAGGGAGGTTTGGGATGCAAAGATATGTTTAAACAGTCCCAAGCTTTAGCTGCAAAATTAGTATGGAGAGCCATCCATGGATCCAGAGGTATTGGATTTTGCAATCTAAGCCTGTTGTAAGTTTGAATATGGAACACCAACTACCTGAATCAGCATTCATTCAATTCAACACAGGTAGCCACACCTCCCCTTTAGTAAAAAGAATTCTAGAAGCCTGGAATGAAGTCTCTCTCCTCTTCAGGGAAAAAGAAGATAATTTGGAAAATGAACTGCCATTTTTTCTAGCATATGGGCTTAGCTTCTCAGGAAGAGGGGTGTTTGGCTCTTAAACATCCCCAAAGATATAAAGCTTGGTGTAGAGCAGGACTAAAAACCCTTTTTGATCTTCAAAGAGGTCAGGAATGGATTACTTGGGAAGAGTTGAAAACTCTGATAGGGGGAACAGGAACAGATAGGAAAATATACAATGCCATCATGGCCAAAGTTCAGAATGCTGAAAACCTGAAGGATGAAGTTCCTATGTGGACAATTCTGAACAAACCAGGATATAAAGTCTCAAGGATTTACCCACTTCTACTGGATAAGCCGAGGTTGAAGATGGCTATTAAATGGAATTGTCATGAAAAAAAGGCTATCATATTAGCTAAAATAGGATGGAAACTTTACTGTCCAAGGAAAATGGTTATTTTTAGATGGCTTATTTTGAACCAAAGCCTTTCCTGTAACACCAGAGCAGCAAAATTTCAAGATGTCATTGATGAGTCATGCAGCTTAGGGTGTGGCAATAATGAAACTCCTCTGCATATTTTCCAATGCCCCTGGCTTGCCCCCTTTTGGAATTGGATTAAGAAGCTCACTAATGACTCAACAGGAGCTAATGAGAGAGATTTTCTGAAATTCCTAGAAGAGGGAGACAGATTTGTGGCTACTGTTAGAACCATAGCTCTATGGTGCATTTGGCTACACAGAAACAGAGTGGCTTTTCAACACCAGGGACCATCACTGAACTGGTTAAAAGAGCAGTTTATGGGGAGGCTACTCGAAACAGCTCTTGCTCACAAAATGGACAAAGGATTGGGATATGATAAGCAGTGGGATAAAGTAGGATCCTTCAAGGGTCTTTATAACTTTTTTGACTTGATTCTGAAAGAACAAGAGGGGATGCTTAATTTTAGCATTCAGGGAGCTGATCCATGGCCGATCTCTACCTAGATACTAATTTGCTTGCTTTCTTTTTTGCAGCTCAGCTCAACAAGATGATAGCACAAAGATACAAACCGGAGTATATGATGCGGATGGATGGACCCGGTATGGGAAATTGAGGAGCATTTGATCAAGTTTGAAGATGGCTATGGTTAGAGCCAAGACTATAAAGAAGATCCTGAAAGACAATGCTGTTTGGGAACACAACACTCTGAAGCCTATATTCCAGAATCTGTATGAGCTGGAGCTGAGGCAAAAGGAGAGGATTTTAATTGAACTCCTCAATAAAACAATGAACACAGTGCGTGAATTAGATGAATGGCTTCAAATCTTTGGCAGAAGAAGAATCGAGGATTTCTCCATTGGTGATCTCATCCAAGCTGAATACAACATCTTCTGAGAAGAATCTACATTACCAGAACTTTACTGTTATTTTGAATACTTTTTTGTCCTCCTTATAATAGAGTAGCATAGGTATCTTATCGTACATCTGCCTATTTATAAAGGAGATGACTATGTTTTTTTTGTAGCTATAGTACTATAGCTATAAGTATGTATCTCATGTATTAATGAATACAAAAATCTGCCATTTCTTCAAAAAAAAAAAAAAAAAAAAAAAAAAAAAAAAAAAAAAAAGAAGCGAAATGGAATGAGGAAATTTGGAACTTTTGGATGATTTAGCAGAGGTGCTTTCGTGCCCTGCTGGAACCTATTGGTTGTCATTATTAGATGCCCTGCAAAGAGTAGAGTGTCGAGAGCTTCTAGTTGAGGTATGTTCTCCATAGCTGAGGCCTGCGGTGTCATTGAAATTATAATCTTCTTTCCTGTGTTGCTATCGTTCGCAGATTGCTCAAACGGCCACGCTTAGAACCTTGATTGTGCAAAGAGTTACAACCGATTGATCCGATAAATCCCTTTGCACGATTGATTCATCGATACATTTCTGACCCTCCTCGCGTTCCAAAGGTGGATATTTATGATTCCTCGACGCGATTGCAAAGGATTGGAGACAAAATCTACGACAATGTAAGGATCTGAGAAGCATCGATTCAAGAAATCTACCTTCGAACTGATGGAATCTAGACCCTTTTGGTATGAATGAAGACATGCATATGCTATGGCATTATTCTGGAGCTCAAATCTGTCTGTATTTTGGAGATGCAAGACTAAACTGATCCCAAATGTGTTGAACAAAGCTTTACACCACGAAGTATAATTTGTGCTTGATCCCTGCTCGCAAACGCTAAAGGAAATCGGGAGAGTGCTTAGATATGTGTAGAAATCTAGCACATGGCCGTGGTCCAGCGTTGATTTAGATTCAGGACTTGCTTGCAGCCGAAGAAAATGACATCCAGAATATTCACACGTGTCAATCTCGCGTGAGGCAGAACCCAGAAAAATTAGCTATGGCAAAAAAAAAAAATTTAAAATTGGATATATGATTATATATGGTTTGATTAATAACATATAAGACATTTAAGCATGGACCATTATGACAAATTAAACATATCAAACTTTCACTGACAGAGAATCATCTTATAATGCAAGCGATCCGAGCCACCAGATCGAGATTCTGGAGAGGGACGAGCACTACATACGGATTATCAACATCATCTCCCAGCAGCATTCCCCATTGCCCTTTGGTCCCCTCCCTTTTCCTACTTGTCCTTCTGACTTCTCTCTCACTCTACCGTTTTCGTAAATGATTCTCCTCTTCGATTCTCATAATAGTATTACATTCTTGATAAAGGACTTGCATAGCACAAAAAACCGTCGGCTTGTCATTCATCACAGCAGCAGTATACAATGTTTGGGAAAAATTTGAGTGGAGATGACTATAGAAACAAAGTCGAGCTACCCCAAAAAACTGAAATAATACACTATGCATAGGCAAGAATGAGGGGAGTGGCGATAACTTCTCATGATAAATGACCTTGCCTTTTCGAGTTTTCGAGGAAAACCCTAATGAGAAAATGTCCTGAACGACCTCGAAAATGCCCCGAAGAAGGAAGATAAACATATGACAAAGTCGAACGTACTATGCAACAAACCTCTGACAAAGGCCTGGAAAGGAAGACCTGACAAAGGCAAAACATATGGAAAACACTCGGTAAGTGTTAAAAAATAAAAGAAGAATGCACACTGCGAGCGAACGATCACATAAAAAGGGAAATAAACCCAGCAAATCATAAGCATCCGTGAGACATTAGTACCAAAAGAGATCGAGTATCACCCAGTGGGGACAAATATATAGCGTCACCTAGCAAGTGGAAAATAAATAGCATCATCTAGTGGGTGGAAAAATAATAACCTCACCCAGTGGGTGAAGATAAAAATAGCATCATCGAGTGAGTGGAAACAAAATAGCATTACCTAATGGGTGGAAAACAACATCATCCAGTGGGTGGAGAAAATAATAGCGCCACCCAATGGGTGGAGATTAAAAATTAAAAGTGTGTACAAAAAATATTTAATGAAATATATTAACGAGGAATAACAACAAAAATTACGAAAGAAAAAAATGAGGAAATGAGGGAGCCAAAGGGCAATAAGGAACGCTGCTTTGAGAAGACGCTGATAATTGTCTAATTGAAATAACAACACATAAATAGTGCTCATTCCTCCCCCGAATGATGATTCGATGGCATTCTAGCAAGGGACTCACAAAGAATACTAAAAATCGTTGACTATCAGAGTATTTACATTTTGATAAATTCAGGCAACAAGAAACTGAAAGTTATTGTGCAAAACATGTAGATGCACCACCGAGACGAGCAGAATGCGTACCATATCGAGAAAAAGTGCCGCGAATAATCGAAGATGGCATGGATCTAGCAAAAGAGACGTTTAAAGACTGGAAAAGGGTAAGATTGCTATGTTCGAATAGCGAAAGTAAGAAAATATAGGATTTAAGGTGAAGGTGAAGTTATGACCAAGGTGAGCTGAGGTCGGAATGGAATTTAATAGAATAGAATAGAATAGAATATGATTTTATCGTCCACGGAGACCAACTGGCCTATGGGACCCAAGTACAAAGAGAGAGCAGCAGGCGTATTACTACCAGGATTAAAAAACCCCCGCCCTGAAGGGTTTTCGGGGGAAAAACCTTAGTAGCAATAAGGATGCTGACATACTGCACAGTTATATACATAATCACAAGTACAGCTGAGGTTAATGCCGGACATGGGGGCATAACTGAGGTTAGCCATATAAGAAAGTGAAAAATGGCAAATGAAAATCAGAATGACTATGTAAAGTGACATATTGTGGGTAAAGCTAGTGTGTAACAGTATGCTAGAACCAAACGACACACGATTTTGTAAAAGCCACCACATAATATACAAGTCAATAGTCTTGTCAAATGCATGCCTCCCACAATAACTCATCCACAAACACCTAGAGAATAAAATATTCATAAATGCTGTTCTTAATAGACCTCATGCCAGTGGAGCAAATGCCAAAATAAGCAAATGTCCTTTATATGATTAACAAGTCCCGATAGCATCATGCACAAGGTCTAGATCAAAAAGCACAAAATGAGAAAGAAAAAAAGTCAAACTTCTATGGATTAAATCAACAACATCCAAAAAAGCATATTGTAAATGTGGGATACAGGTGTGTATGTAGCAAAATACGAAAATGATAAATGGAAAATTAAAATGTCAAATGCATACATGACCATGACCTGAAGTTGCCATGCGAAAATTATTATAGAATCTTGAAAACACTAACCAACCTCGATTGAAAAATTAGATATAAAAACGAAGAATCACAAAAGTGGAAATCTAGACAATGGTTAAAGGAGATAGGTACAAAGTTCCTGATCAAAGGAAAATTTAAATATCCCTGGATCCACAGAATATGATAATAAACTCGATGGGCAAAAAAGGATGCACCAAATGAAGGGCAGTCGTCCATTTATAACAAAAAACAAGAAATAATCAAACACCTATTTGAAATCAAATGAATTTATCAAAAAATGAAGAAGGTAGCCATCTAAGGGTCCCCAAGTTTGGTTTGTCATGATAGGATTAACGGCCAAAGTCCAGAACTAGGCCATCCAACTAGTAAAATGAGGTTGATATCCAATTAACAAAATGAGGTTGATGAATGTAAAACTGGACCTCAAGTCGTTGTTCAAAACCAGGGCCAAGTGATGGTCGAGGTGGAGGCCAAGGTTGGGTTCGAGTATGGTCTCAAAATTGGAATAGAAGGAAAAAAGGAGAAGGAAAAAGAATGCTAGACATAAAAGATACAACATAAGGGCACTAGAAAAAACAAGTAGGAGTAAAGTCAGTCAAGATCCCGCAAGTGAGATAGACAATAAACTAGACAAACTAAATGAAATAAACCTACGTCAAAATAAATCCTATAAAAGAGAAAACACCAAGAGTCGCCCATTGCAGGAGAAAAGGGCACATAAAAAGAATCTTGTTCAAGCTAGCTATAAATTCTCGTGATGAGGACTCGCTTTTTATTCATCATAGCAGCAATATACATTGGGTTTTTTTGAAAGAGTGGAGTAGCTGACCATAGAAACAATGTCGACCACCGGTAGAGAGGTCAGATAAGAGGAATCAACCACCGGCAATGTTACCCTGCATCAGCGGAGACAACGCTTGAGGAGTTATATGACCTCCGTGAGCAATCGTTGGCGTGCTAGATCAGCCAGGGAGAAACACTACGCCTTTCGTGAGGCGACATCCACCGTGGTCTTATGCATCTTGCTAATGGTAGAGCAAAAGGACTTTGCGGTGGGCTTTGTGCCGAGCCGTTGAAATGGGGTGGGCCAGACTTTGCTCGGGCCTTTGACAAGGATAATCAATCAGGCCATGAGAGAGGGCCTCCCCGCAGAATGGATGGTTAGCAAGGTCACCCCTATTCATAAAGCGGGGAAGCGTGGATGACTCCACCAACTACCGTATGATCATGGTGAGCCCGCTACTCGCTTAAAACTTCTAGAGGTGTGTTGGAGAAGAAGTTAACGAATGGGCGGAAGAAACTAGAGTACGGCAGTTGGCCAAGAAGGTTTCCGGGCCTGCCTACTCCATCGCTGATCATATTTTTACTCTCGTAATCATTATGGAAGCTAGCTGCAATGCACGACGTGACTTGTATTGCTGTTTCGTGGATTTTAAGCGGCATATAATACGGTCCCCTGGGGACTGTTGTGGCAACGCTTTGCAGGAGCTACATGTCCCACAAAGATTTGCGTAACGCCATCTACCGGGCTCTATGATGGAATATATGCCACTTGCCCCGTCGCACCACGGGTGAACAAAGACTATAGGTGTTAAACAAGGATGCCCGCTATCTCCAACGTTTTTTGGACTCTATATTGACAAGTTGGAGACCCGATGCAAGAACATGGAGGTGGTGGCCCGGTAGTTGCCGTGAGGCATATACAGTGAAAACGTTTGCTCTATGCATTTATCCGGGCTTATTATCCCATACGCCTAGGAGTATGCGTGAACATTTGATGCTTTCAACAACCTCAGGACATAGCAGAATGACAACCAACCGCCAGAAAACCAAGCCGCTATTAATCCGGTCCGCTAAAGATGATATCCCGCACTTCTATTACAAAGAGGACAAAGGATGGAAGTTGTAAGGACCTTTAAGTATCCGGGGAATCGATTTCTCCGCTAACATGCTATGGGATAACTGTAGAAAGAAGGGTTCGGCTGGATGGAAAGCCCCGTGATGCAATGCGTAATAGTCATATGTAATAGATCTCTTCTCAAGCGATTGGCACGCAAAGCACACATCTGCTCGAAGGTCGTGGAACCGCATTGCTATATGGGGTAGAGGTCCGGGGCCAGCCGGTTAGGAAGGGTACTTGGGATAAGCTAGAGAGGGTACAGAAGGCTTTCCTGACATACAGCCTAGGCATCAAGGACACGGTGCCTTATCCGATTTTGCTGTATGAGACTGGCTTTTGGCCCCCGCAAAGATTCCCCGCGCGCAGCACTCTTAGCGTGCGTATTTCCATAAGGTTGACAGAATGGATGCACAACGCCTTCCTCCCCTGCCTCGCTATTGGCACAAGGGCCACAATGTCCAAGAGAGTGTGGCGGTGAGCATTGTAGGGGATGGTTCGCAAGATGGTCCATAGACTATCAACACATTATGGATATATACCTGATATCGCAGAAAGCGTGCATCGATTTGAATGAGCGCTTTCCTCCTGTGGGATGCGCCCCACCTTGCAAAGCCCAAAAAGAGCACTACCACACGCAGGTCAATCCGTCGCTTGAACACTGCCCCCACCAGTATTTGAAGGCACACATCTCTACCAAGAAACGGAGAGCTATAGCTGCAATAAGGATGTGGTCCCACCATCTCGTAATTGAGACAGCCGCTAGGGTACCTGATGGAGGGCGTGGAATCCCCGCATGAGAGATTATGCCGTTGTCACACATGCATAGTAGAAGATGAACACCATGCTCTACAGGAATGCCCAAAGATATGCACACATCTCGAAAAGCTCATGCCGATCTCGTGATGCTCGAGATAGCAATTCATCAACCGCCGGCTTCGCCAATGGTGGCACGCCTCTGGCCCTACATTCTCGCAAGTCTCCACCGGCCGGGGGAGTCCGGCAAACCTGTGGAATTTGAGCGCCGTGATAGGGCCTCTCAATGCCTACTACAAGGGTTTTTCCTCCCACATGGGGGTTTTTTCATCCCAAAGGGTAGAGACACATCACATTGGTGGTTTCTATTGTTTTCTTTTGTGTTTGGAAACTTTCCACTACATTGTATCACCGTCTCATAGGCCAGTTGGCCTCCATGGGATTAAAATATATTTACTTCCTTCCTTCCTTCCTTCCTTCCTTCCTTCCTTCCTATAAAATAGAAATGAGTACAATGATAGGCTAGGTAAGGGTGAGAAAAATAGGGACTGCTTCTCATCAGGATGAAAAACCCTGCCCTTTTGAGTTTTGAAGAAAATGTTAATGAGAAATCGTCGACAATATTCTCAAGATAATGTCTGTGGTGCTCAAACAAGAGTGGAGACGATTGAAACCAATAGAAAACAGAGTCTTTAGGTGTTTTTAAATTCTAACCTGAAAAATAACAAACCACCAACACCAAAGGCCCATAAATTGTGTTAGTAATAACTACATATAAATGTAACAAGTCCCGTGAAGCTAAACTTGAGTGTCTTGCGAGTCACCCGGAAGAAATGAACATGAATCGCTCAAAAACAAAGTAATCTCCATAGTATGAACATAAATTAACTGAAAATAAAGAATGAAAACTCCAAAGGGGCTGATCATGTGTGCCACATGAACAAAGAATCGTCGACGAATATCTAACACAATAAGAGGGGGTTACTTTTAGATTTTTATATGCTTTTTCACATGGTTTTTCTATGATTTCGTTGTTGTATTCGTGGAGGTGTACTAAATAGTATTTATAGAGTGCACCCTTTATGGGTCGTTGATTTTCATTGGTTGGAACAACGGAGGGTTGTTGTGTTTCTCCAAGATGTGTTTGTGCATGAACATCACAAGATGTGTATGCATGTGCATGCATGTGCATGTGCATTTGTATGCATATGCATGTGTACTGCATGTGCATGTGTGCCCTCGTGGTGTGCATGTGTGCATGTGCACTGTGCCCTCTCTTGGATTTTGCTGTCGAGTGGATTTTTGCTACCACGAGGTGGAGTTTTTGCTCACACTTACAAAGGTATTTGTTTTTAATGTTTCTTCAGCCTAGCATAATGGTTTTTTTTTTGTGGTATTGGTTTCCGGTTCTACAATGTAGTGCAAGAAAAACCCGCCTTTTTTCCTTCCCTTTTATTTGTTCTAAGATTTTTGAGATTCAAAAAGATTTTAGAGTCTAGGCCTTATGTTTGCTTTTCATTCTTGATATTCCCTCGCCCGCCGATTGTTCATAGCAGCCAGCCTTTTAGCTTCAATCAACAAACATTCTTTGCACAATAAAAGCAGATTATTTCACGCTCTTTCTCGAGTCACAGCAGACGTACCAAACAATGGCCACAAGAATGCATTTATATTGTAGGTTTGGAACTTTAATTGAACCGAAGATGAAGCATGCATTACCTTTTAAGCTAGAGATGGAGCATCCAAAATTATATGGATTGATAAACAATGGTTTCATTGTAGAAGAGAAATAGTCAGAATGGAAGTAACAACACGCGGAATGCTAATGCAGCAAGCTTTCTTCAAAAACCCTACCCTTGATCTCGCTTTCACCGACCGCTATAGAAACATACTCCACATCACCAAACTGGCTGATTCTCTTCACCTGTTAAGCCAAAGCCAGGCAACACGTGAGAAATTGTCACTGGTTCTTTATGAACCTCACCAATTATTACTGCAGAGTAACATTGATGTTCATGCAATGGTTTGTGAATAAAACATTATTGTAGAGCATATCAATGTCAAAAGCTTTTATTTGATTTAATTTTATTTAATACTAAAGGTTTGTGAATAAAACATTATTGTAGAGCATGTCAGTGTCAAAAGCTTTTATTTGATTCAATTTTATTTCGCTATTAAAATTCTGTTTTCTAAATTAATATCAATCTAACCAATCGCTTTCCTTTATGTTAATGCAGACTATAGAATCTCCCAATCCATTCCTCAGACACATGAAGTCAACACGATGTTGATCCAAACATTATTACTGTACCAGAGGACCCTATAAATGAAGATCAACTTCAATTAGTCCCGCCACCATCAGCGCAACCACCACCTGCACATGGCGAAGACCCTATTGATGTATTGTCATTATGGTTGGTTGGATACATCAACTTTCTTCATCCATCTCCATATATCCCTAAGGCCCCCGTAGGGCCAAAAATTTGTTAGTTAACACAAACCATTATATCCAAAGACTTTATATTAAATTCCCCTAAAACCCCTTTGGTTTTGGTGCATATTCATGGGGTGATTCCAGGGCAGCGAGAGCCCTTTTTATACCCCCTAAAACAGTATAATACATGCATGAAATCAACACAATTGAGTACCTTTGCCTCAAACCTTATAGTATTTCACAACTCTAAAGTTTGGCCACACGCTTTTCAATCATAACTGAGATCCGGGAAGTCCTTTTCATTTAAATCTATTGGCGCTGGAAAGCCATCTCAGAGTTCTTTCTATCGGTATGTGATTTTTATATGTTTTACTGATTATTTTACATCAAAACACAGATTTTCGGGCTGCAAATTGGGGCCCAAAAACCCCCGGCGTCACGGTGCTGCCCAAACACTTTTGATCATATCTAGAGATCAAGAACCCGCTTTTGCTGAAATTTATTGCGCTGGAAAGTCATCTCAGATTTCTTCCTATTGGTATGTAACTACCCGCTTAGGTCCCTATCGATCATTGCACGAAGTTGGTGCTGCCGCTTCCGCCCGGGCTTTTATCATCAGTCCGGCTTCACCCTGTTCCATGTGTCTTTTTAGAACCCTATATGGCTAATCCATTTCCGATCGAAAGTACCTCCACCTCCACCACCACCGAGATTGATGATCATGAGGAGTTCGAGGTTCGAGAGATTCGACTCCAAGTTTCTCCGCCGACGACATTGTATTACTTTGTTGATTGGGAAGGTTACTCGCCAAGCGATAGAACCCGAGCCCGCCGAGAACTGACCACGCGCCGACAAAATTCGCGGAGTTTCACCAACGCACCTAACAAGCCAAGTTTGAGTATCCGCCCCAAACAGGACCGCCGCCATCGTAGGAGGGGATGGGTGACGACCATACCTGGATATTCGTGATCATATGATCATTATACTCAGATGTACAAAAGATGGTCGTCACACAGATGCAAAAGGGTAGTTGCACAAAAATGGCTTGAACTCGAACCTTCCGGGGCCAAGGTAAGTCATACACCCTTGCAAAGTGCGCCACCAATACTTGTTGAAGACATTTCTTCACGCCTTCCTCATATGTGGACGATCTTCCGAGAGAGGTTCTAGAATATTCTAGAACTTAAATGCATGCGCTTACACTTGGCATGATCTTTATCCATTGGAGTGGCTGATCTTTGACCGGTCGCTTAGATATATGAGGAGGCACTTCCTTCTTGTCTAACCATTCGTTCAACGCCGGGCCTTGAGCCTTCTAGGCATCCGCCTCATGTTCATGCTTGCCTTCGCCATTGTATTCTTGATTTTGTTCATATATCGATTCTTTTGCCGATCTTGGTGTATTTCTTCCGTATTTCTTGCATATTCTCCATGTATTTTCCTTGATTTCGCATAGGTTCATGACAATGATGAGGATTGTCCAATATAGTTAGGGGTGGCACTCTCTGATGTAACCACCACCATGGCTGATGGAGAGGAGTTGCGTCCTGAATTCCAAGTTCAATATTGGGAGCCCGTTGGAAGACACAAGAAGGGCAACTTGAAGGAGCAATACACCGACTGCTAGGAGAAGAAGTGGAGGGCAAATCATGCTGATCCTCAAAAGAGGGAATTGGTGGAGTGTGTGATATGGTCATATCTAACTTGTCACATTGCAAAGGACAAGACACACAAGATCCCAAAAGGAGATGGGTAGAAGCATGAAAGGGTGGGCAAAAAAGTGCCAAGATTTTACATTTACAAATTCAAAATGTAAGGAAATCCCCCCAAATTATCAATCTTGTTAATTTGGGATTTTCAGGTCTGGCTGAAAACATTTTTGGAACTTTTTTTTAACTCAATTTCCTAAGATTGTGAGGGGTTTGTCTGCCGGGAAAACTTTCAGACTCTCCAAAAATCGGGAAGGAGTTTTTTCGTATGATTTCATTGGCAAATTTTCCCATTTGTGCATGTCCGCATGCCACGATTCTCGAAGACCTCATACACTCAGCGATTTCCGAAGACCTCATACACTCATCCCTAAATTGGAAGATGCATAGACTAATGATTCTGTTCGGGTGCAAAGAAATGTCGGCCAGTTTTCAGTGCAGAAGGTAGAAAATGGAGGTCCAGGTTTGGAGAAAGTGAGGTGCAGATTCTTACACAGGTAGAAGATGGAAGGATTATTGGATTGGATGGGTCGACGGGTATTCTGCCGTGCAACACATCGATTCTAGAATGGGAAGGAGCAGGCCGTTATTAAGTATCAACGGGCTTCATGCAAATATTTGCTGGACATATTTTTTCTTGTGCTAACTTGACCGTCAGTGGAAACTTTCTAGCAGTTGGTGAGAGCTTTCTTCTTTCGAACTCCTCTGGTGAAATGACTATGGTTTGAGCTATGCATATGTACTGTATCATAAGATGATGGAGGACAAGATGTTATATAGCGTTCTTTACCTCTACAGATCACAGATATGCATCTCTGGCATCCTTATCTTATCAACCCATATTTGGTATATTGTTTGTTATACAATTTTTACATGTACAAGTAAGAGCATTTAGTTTGGTTTTGGAAAATGCTATCCCTGTTCATAACATGATGCTTCGTGTGCAACGTTTCTCGAGTAGGGGAGTAGGTGGCTTAGGGGTCTTCTATTGTCCGATCCATATAACACCTAATCACAGCATGATTTTCTACTTTTGTAGTCTTTGTGAAATACTTACTATATGCTTTCTGGATGCAGGACGATACTATCTTGATGCTGGTGCTTCAGATAACCTTCAAAGTGGGAAGAAATTTGGATGAATTCTTTGCCAAATTTTCTGTTTCAAGTAGATGAGATTGTCTGGACACTACCATGATTTATCCTAGGTGAGTCTTTCTCCAGTTTCTTTGTTTTGCCTACGTTTTATAAAAATAGGTCTCTTCCGATGTCAATCAGTTTCCTCATCTTTGAACTACTTCTTGACTTTGAAAAAGCATTTTTATGAGCGGACTAACTTCCTCTCAAAACGTTTTGAGAAAATATCTGTTATGGCATATTAGATTCTTGCAAAATTGTCATGAAAATGTCATAGCTCGCTTCAGAAGATTAACATTAGGGATTTTTTGAGATCATAAAAGGGCCTTCTAAGAACTACTGACTAAGCTATATGAACTACCAATCAAAAGTTGTAATCGGTAATCTACAAAGAAAGTTATAACTAACTCACTAGATCACATTTTCTAGCATAAGTGTTGATAGAAAAATCCAAATGAGCTCTCGTTTGGTGCAATAGATAGATCTCATTGAGATCTTTCCAACCTTGGGTGGTTTGCATATTTAGCCCTGTGGGATAGTAAAAAATCACAAGTGGAGTTTTGACAATCACAAGTGGTTAAAATATGTGCAAAGCACCTAAGATTGGAAATATCTCAACGAGATCTATCTATTGCACTAAACGAGAGCTCATTTGGACTTTTCTATCAATAGTTATGCTAAAAAATGTGATCCAATGAGTTAGTTATAACACGTCAGGCTCTGATTTCTGATTGGTAGTTCATTTATCTTCATTTGGCTTAGTTGGCATGTTTTGAAGGCCCTTTTTTCATCTCAAAAAAACCCTAATGTCACTCTTTTCCAACAATATTTTCCTGCTGGGAGGTCAGCAATTTGTTGGAAATTTCTATCTATTTTAATTTCCCCTGTTAGAATGGTTGTGTACTCGACTATGAATACCACTTGGATGTAACCCTTTTCTGACAGCAGAGCAATATACATAATATGCCTACATGCAACCTCTGCTATTTCATATGAGGGCTGAATAGCCATCCAAATGCATAGTTTGCCTCAGCCATGCGATCACAATGGAAGGCTCTGCAACTTCTTCTCTATGTCTGGCGTTTCCAACCCTTTCTCATTACGTAAATACAATAATATAGATCCACCTTGATTGCTGATACTCAATAAATATTGGCAAAGCATAAGTATGTATCTCTACTTTTGGCTTTTCCAGCCCCTTTTTATTATGTAAATACAGTAATATAGATCCAACTTGATTGTTGATACTCAGTAATGGAGGATGGACAATGCCTCTTTTCCAACAGTAGTGGGCTTCATGGCAATGCGTGTGCAAGTCCAATGTCTAAGCATTTGCAATTATGAGCATCTATTTCTAGCCATTATACATGTTGACCATTTTTCAAATCCAGCAGAGCAGCAGCTCCACCTCATTGTGTTCTGTTCCTTCGTTATATGTCATTAGCTAGAAACTCCTTTGATAGGCAACAAAGCAGCAAAGTTTGGGGCAGAATCCGTTTTTGATCAGGAATCTATCAAGGTTCAGTTCATTTGATTGACTGATGTACATCTAATTTTTTATGTCCTCATGGAGATCTTTCCTCACTGCTATGATTCTTCTTGCAGGTCAATCCCTCAGATAATTGGGATTCAAATCTGTGGTTCTATTTTTCTATCTTCTAGACGTCACATTTGTTTGTCCCATAGGTTCAGATTCCCTTCTAAATTTGCTTAGGGTTCCAAACTGCTAAATCAAATCAAATTAAATTAAATTAAATTAAATATACATGACAACCTGCTTGATGAGAGTCTCGGTTTTTTTTTTGTTTCTGCCATCCACTTTTATACCTTTCGAAGATCTTTGTGCAAAACAAAAATTTGAAGGCTCTTCACTTTGTCTTTCCTTATATTGACATAAACTACTACATTCAATGACCCCTATAAGGATTTTGAAAAGTTGAATAAAGAGGTGCTAGGAATCTTTATAGATAGTGCAGTAAGCTATTGAGGGACTTACTTTATCTGCTTGGATGGTTATTTATTAAAAGGCATATCTCACCATGTACTGTGCAGTTTTCTCATCTTGCATGGATACAGACAAAGAGGTATTAGAAAATACAACTTGGAGTGCAAAAACAAGCCACTTATAGAATTCTGACAACGCAAGCTTTGAATTCTGCCTTGCTGCTATGATTTTCTGATCTTTGCAACTTCTGGATCTTAGTCACGACCTCTGATCAGCCCTTTTCTGATCTGTTCTTGCTTAATCAACTTCTTCACGCTTTGTTCCGGCCGCAGATAAACTACCCTATTGACAGACTTGAAGTGCATGAATATATCTAAGGCAACTGCCATGCATTTGGATATGTCTTTTATCTGTGTTCTTGCGAGTTTTGTCTCATGAATATACAAGTAAGCAAAGATTGTGGTATTTTCTGCTGCATGCCTCAATATAAGGTATTAGATGTTCCTTTTCAACTATTTGTATAGCTCCTGACAGAACTTTATAGAGCATGCCCCAATCCTATTGTGGCCAAGTCGCATCGACAATATCCTAATTCTGTGACAATGTTTTAGGACCACCATCGTCTGCTAATTATGTGTTTGAAATTTGGGTTCATCTCCACTTTGGAGTTCAGAATTCTTATGAATTGGATATCTTTGCATTTTGAATCTTCAGCCCTTTCCTAGGATCTTTAGCTTCAATTTGTTTGCTTTAATTCTCGAAGGCATTCACATGGTCGCTTTAACATGTTTTACATGGTAATTACAAGCTATTTGATACACATCCTTTCATTTCTTATGGACATGTTTTATCTTCCTGCAAGTGGAACCTTGGTGCAGATACAATATAAAAAAGTATTCAAAGCACCCCTGATGGTCATGCAGACGTGCAGATATGTTATAGAATGTTCTGAAAAATATGCAAGCCTTGCTTTGACTCTCTAAATGTTTATTTTTCACAGATATATGTTCCACATCTTTCTGGAACATGTGCTCTGGCCAAGATGGTAAGAAAATGTGGAAGCTATACTACGTAGGCCAGATTGCAAAAGGAGGTTTTAAAGCCTTTCAAATCTTAGTGGTATGCCTTTGCTGTTTAGACTATTTGTATGCTATCAATCTCTAGAGTCTTTGAATTATTATATTCATTACATTGTCGTCCCTATAAGAGGGAGCAGAAAAGATGTCCCCATATTGGTGTTATAGTTTCAGTGTTATCAACTTCAGATCCAATACTTGCGATTATTTATCAACTAATGCCACTTCATGCAGGGCACACGGACTTGAGACTTCATGCAAGCTGTTGTTTTTTATGTGAATGTATAAGCATTAAAGAGGCCCTTTTCTGCTGCATGCTTTTGACACTAAACAAGCTGTACTATTAGGTTCTTCTCTGAGTTCCATTGTATTTAACTTCTTATTGCTGGTGGTTGTAGATTATTGACACTTCATTGGCATCCTAGCTTCAAATGTGTCCATATCTATTTCATACTTTACGATATTGTTGAAATGCATGGGCCATAAGTATGAAGCATGACAGAAGCAAGCCAATAATATTTTTGGAGCTCAAAATTCTGGCATAATTGGGGAGATTGATAGTTACAGGTCTCTCAACATTTGCAATAAATATTGAATTCTAGATTTTCTTCATATGGAACTTTGTAGCTTAAGCTTTTATAATTCACGGGCTTTTGTTGTGTATATAATAGTCAACTTTATATATTGTGGCGAGGTTTGCTCCTACCACAGCAGGATCAGGCATATTAGAGCTCAAGGGGCTGGGTCAACCAGAATACCATCAGTTATTATTATTTTGAGCAGGTGCTAATACTCTGTAGGTATAAAAACTCAATTCCATTATCTCTTTGAAAGATCTAACAAATGCATTGGCACATTGACGTACTCTGCAAATACTAAGTTCCATCATTTCCATTGGAGATGGTTTGGCTTTGGGAAATGAGGGCCCTTTAGTACACATTGGTGCTTATTGTATCTCTCATTCGTCATGTATACATCCATATTTGAGGAGAATGAATTGAGTTTTGTGAATACTGGTAGTTAACCTGGCTTGACTCGCCAATCTAGCCGATTCACAAGTTAAGCATTTAACAATAAGATCCTAGAGATGTGTAATAATTTCCATTATTTTCTCCTATCTCAATTGATGCATAAGAACTATGTGTGCAGAATCTTTTATCATAGGTGTTTTTTGTAGTTAGCAGATGTTCTTCTATTGCTGCAAAGTGTACATGGATGGTCCTTTATGCTGTCTGTGCATAGCTCTATACTTGGGCATGCAAGAAAAGAGTAGAATGTCATGTTGACGTCACATGGAACGTCCATATGGTGTTACGCCGTACATTTCAATCCAAATATAGCTTAAAAGAGGATGTTGAAGCATAAGCAGTATTTGCAATACTAAGTTTGAGGCATTTAGGCTAGATGTGGCTTAGGTGGCACAATCTATTAGCATTTACATGTTGGCATAGGTAGACATGTTAGGTTATATGGCAGAATCGGTTTGCACACACAATGGCAGCATAGGTAGACGCTAATTTTATTATATTTAGTGGGTTATATAACGTGTGTTTTCGGCCACCAAACCACCAACAATCATAGAAAATCACCGTAAAAGAAAAGCCAAAAACCTTACCAAACTGGAAAATTCCAAATCAAAAAGCCTTCAGCTGCTATCTAAAGCAGTTATTATAGCTCGACAATGTCAGCTAGGCATATTCTTATCATGTCTTTAGAATCCATTTCTTTCTAGCAAGGATGTATCATCATTAGAACGTGTTTTAAATCATGCCAAAAATTATGCTCCACATATGCAAGTTTTAAGTTGCTTCACACATTGAGATTTTCTCTGTATGATTTTGTATTCTTGGATTTCACCATTATTCTAAGCCTCATCTCAAGCCATTCCTAGCTAATAATAATAATCTAGCACATCTCTACAAATATGGTATTTTGAAAAGCTGAATACATCAAATTGTAATTGTAATTTATTCACGCCGAGTGAGACCCTCAGGTCCATGGGCGAAACCACTGTACATTGAGAGCTTCATTGTTGTTCATGGGGTGTGCTAGGAGTGTCTTCTTGACATTTCTATTTATTTTATACCACCATTTCACTATATAGCTAGAGGTCATTTCTTTGGCATTTGTATTACATAACAAAACACAGGATGATGCCCCTCACACCCACACCCACACTCACATTCACAAAAATTGCCACATTCGTTATTCTAGCCAACAATCAAACAACCACCCTTGCAAATTGAAGCAAAGCCCGGCAACGCCGGGCACCATAACTAGTTATTCTTGGAATGAATCATTAATAGGGCAAATAATTTTGAACTCTCCTCCCACTCTTTGTTCAACCTCCCTCCCGCTCGAACCTCCATAGCCGAAAGCTTGACATCCATATTCGAACCTCCATAGCCAAGATCGGGACCTCCATAGCCAAAAGCTTGCATTTTCGTGAGAGCTGAAGCACCGGGGAACAGGATCATGACGGGGCGGCTTGGATCAAAGACATCTCCAAGGAAATCTCCTCATAACAAACCTAAAGCCCATGCCAAAGTCTCCCATTAGAACCGCCACCAAAACTCAAGAGTGGGTCTTCTTGGATCGGGAGGTCTTGCTTGCTTTCGAAGTTTGACAAGTTAAGCATCAGCAGATCTTGAGCAACAATTTTGATAGCATGTTTCCGGGGCTAGTGCAAATAGTGCGGGATGTTTGGGGTTCAAGCCCCGCCGTTAGGGGTTATCAAGAGTGCGGATTAAGCCTATTTGGATGGTTTTTTTTTTTTCTATATATGAGCACGTTTTTGTAGGAAGGACATTGCAAATCATCACATTCCATTTTATTTTGCCCGAGCATCATTACAAAGGAGTAAGCATTGATTGGGATGAGGTGAAAGCAAGTGCAAGTCTTCATTCAAGAGGCTCTCAAAAGAATCGACCTGGCGTAATTAGCTGCGAAAGTCAATGTTAAAGCTATTAAATGTATGCCCTCGGTAGAATTGGGGCAGCGGAAATGGAAATGATGAAAAGGTAGAGGGAAAAGAGAGCATTAGATTCTGCCTCCATGCTTGATGAAATGAGACTTTAAAAAGAGAAAAGGAAAACAATGGAAATTGAACTGTTGAAGCATGAGAGTGATAAGAGCTTCTTGACAAGACTTGTGCGAGAATAAAGATGCAAAATATGTGAGCAGTTCAGCATTATGGCAGGTTTAAAAGCAAGCGGAAGCCAACTGATGTGCAAATGGCTTTGGCATCCCATTTAGAGGAGGAGAAATCAAGTTATATTCTTGACTTTAGATGCTCTAATGATTCCCATTGATTGTTTAAAGGCTGACGGTAAGAATTAGAAGTACGCCATTGAAACAATCAGCAAGGATATGGAAGTTAATTCCAACCGTGAGAATAGAATAAAGGAGATGACTAAGCATTTGGAAAGATCGGACCAGATAGGCTGCAGCCAGCTCCTATACCAAAGACAAGGCGGAGTGCTTCATCCTCACATATTACCAATACTTGCCAAAGAATTAATGATTGCCTTGACTTCGACCATGGTAATATTTCCACTTTATAGTCATATATATTGTCTATTTTGTCTTGTATTGAGGGTTTCAACGGCGAATACATGTGTACATGATTGTTCATGGTCCAGAGGACCTATCGCTTAGGAATCCTTCACGAAGGTACATCTATTTCTATTTTCATTACATAATTAGTTTGAGTGTACTTAGATGTAGTTAGTTTCCATCATGTACATAGCTGTATTAGCATTTGATTTGGTGTGGTTTTGTCTTTTCTTGTAAAGAGAAAATGTATTTGCTACGTTTCTTTACATTTACATGTGCCACGAAGTGCTTTCTACGAATTCCTTTCTGGGGGTGTATTAATAGGGTGTATTGCATATGGTACTTTGCATTTACATGTGATCAAAAATGCATATGAATTTAGTATTTGACTTTCCTTTACATTCCATCTTTGAATGATGTATTTGATAGGGGGTGTTGATAAAAAATATTTTGTTCTTTACATTTTACATATGTTCTGAAATGCATTTGAATTTAGTATTTGGTTTTCCTTTACATTCGATAGCTATGCACACTAATGTACTTCTATTTTGTCGTTACATTATCGTGAGAAAGTTTATGCCGTAGTAAAAACCTACTTGCATGTAATTAACATTTGTTCTGTTTTTTGATTTGCATCGATTGTTTTTCTTCAAATTTTGCTTCTATCTACTCTACATCTCCCCTTGATTCGAATCAAGTGTTTACATTTCTTATTTGCTTATGATCCCAATTGTGTCAATGCGGATATGGGTAGTATCAAAGAAAGCAAGAAGTAAAAGCAATTAAACTAAACAATTCATGTTTAGTGCACTATGCTTAAGTTCCGAATATAGCAAAATCTTATGTTGTAGGTGAAAAGAAGGATGTTGTTGGGAAGGGGTTGCATTTACCATTCTCAGACATCCCAATTGCTGAACCTGGCACAAAGGATCTTTCTTTGCTATCAATGTCGGAAGTCCATCCACATCTACATCACCTTTGAGAATTGCAACAACTCATAAGCAATCGGTCGCGAGGATTTGGAGACCCGAGGGATACTTGGATAAAACTTCAGAAATTTTGGAAGGTAGGGTGATTGCATTCTGATTACATTAAGATTGCATATGTTGTAGTTAGAGTTCACTAATGTTCAATATTTTGCAGCAGAGGTTGTTTCCCAAAAAGAGGGTGAACCAGCTGAAGGATCACCCACCATCATTGAAATAGTGAAATCAGGGATGAAGGGGATTGTCGTAGCTAAATGCCATCATATCCTTGCACCTATCCTTGAGAATGACCATTTTGTCCGGGGCTGTTTTACGCACACACCATCGATTCCAAGATCCTACACCGCACCAGCAATTCGTCTTGAATCCTCTTACGGGTTATCACGACGAGCGAGAAAGCAATCAAAGGGTATGTAATACTTTAAGTTGTTTCTTTGCTTTTCTTCGCTATTTTTGGTCCAGCTGATATGTAGGTCGCACACACAAATGTTAACCCTATCGATCGGTCAAGTATCTAGAGGCGTCGATTTCATTAATGTTAATCGGATTCAGCAAGTAGAGGTGCCACAGCAGCCCGATTTAATATCATGTGGGTTGTATGTGATGGGATTTATACACAAATATGTTGAAGCTCTTGTCTACGGTAGAGATATGGAAGTAAGTTGTATGCCTTCCCTTGTATATGCATCTCATGTTCCTTTAAATTTTTCTAACCTTATTTATGGATGTCACAGATTACATCTAAATGGTTCTCTCATGAATACGCCTTGTCACGACGACAATTTCTAATAGATGCTTTGGTCATGCATTGTGATGCCAATCCGAAAGAACGTAGAAATCAGCAGTCCTTTGATTTCTGATTTAAAGAAACTTCTGATTTTTTATTTATGATTGATGCACAGTAGAAGATACGAGAACAGAATTTGAGCTGATCATGAGTCTGAGTATCTGATTTTGCAAGATAAACTATGTAATAGGCTTATATCTATATATTTTTTGTTCACATTTTTGTGAACATTTCCTATCATAAAGAATGTGTAAATGACACTATGCTGAATAGTATACTACTGATAGTATACTTTATGACTATGTATAAGTTATAATTATGAATACAAAAAACACCTTACCTCCAAAAAAAAAAGTTGAAAAAAAAGATTTCTGATTTAAAGAAGCCTTGTACACTTTTTGGTCAATCAAAACAGTTACTTGATTGTTTCGAAAAGTGATATGTTTTGTGACCTTGTACCACACCACACCCTCCACCACACTCCACCACCACCACCACACCCCACCACCCAGTCCACCACACCACATCATACCACCACACACTACTGATACCACCACCACACACCACACCCACATCATATACCACCATACCACCACACCACCACCCCCCACCACCACCCCCCACCACCACCACACCACCACCACCACTACCCACTCCCACCACCCCACCACCACCTCCACCACCACCATCACTACCTCCACCACCACCCTGCAGGAGAAGTTGTTTTGGTTTAGGGTTTCATAAAGGCATACTTTGCTATGTACTTTGCATTTTATAATTAATGACAAAAATTGTCATTAACTTGAGTTACAAACTAAATACCAAAACTTGAGTTGCAAACTAAACTTGAGTTGAAACATGTTTCTTATATCCGTACATAAAAGGATAGAAATAATTGGTTAACTAAAAGAAGCGGTGGAAACTAAGAGAAACCAGTTAAAGCAAAAAAATAGTCACAATGATTTGTAGAAGAGGAGTTACGTTAATAAAAGAGCTTTACAAAAAAATAGTTATCATATAAAAAGCTTTACAATTGAAACCGGGATTAAAAACAAATCTAAAAAAACTAATCGAGTGGGGGCATCCTCGGCTCTATAAGGAGGTCGATCCTCCATGGCATACATCTTCATTTCGTAAGGCGGCTCTTACCAGAGGTAACCTCGATCAACCCATTCGAGAACCAGGATTGAACAAGCGGCTTGTGCCTGCGTGATAAGTTTCTCCACTTGTGGTGGAGTGAACTTAGTAACCGGATGCCCTCCCCCCGATGAGGACACGGATTACGGCCGAAAGCGGCGGTGAAGGAGCGAGCACAATAGGCTGGAGTACTCCGCGAACTGTAGTTTTGAACCGGCCATTGGCCGGAATGAACGGAATGGATGGAATGAAGCTGACCCCGAGGAAGAGGAAGATGGCCGGAATGAAGGCTGCAGGAGGCAGAATTTTGGGAATAAAAAGGATGTTTGCATGCATACGATTTTGGGAATGAGGCAAGGAAGAAGAAAGGGATGTTTGCATGCATACGATTTCACACCTCGGGATTTCACACCTCAATATTTTGCAAATGTAAAATATTTAGGTTGATCAATATATGAGACCAATTCCTTGGTATGCAAGCACAACCCTAACACAAAGTTAGCAATATCCCACATGCATATATCACAAAAATCGTGCGCATATATAAATAGTGTTTTGCTGCTTCATTGAAGAGTGTGGATAGAGATTAGATGATGAAAAGTTATGGCTCGGGGCTTGTAATGTTCGATTCTGCCGGGCAGTGTCATCTTGTTCAAAATGTAATCCTCGTCCACCCTTTTTTTAAGTAGTGGGCTCAAATATCCCACATGCATTCAATGTTCCACATGTTAGCAAATCAACAATTGCCAAATCAACAAATGCCAAATGAATGGATTATTGTTAGGCATATTTTGTTACATGTTTGACTTTCATTGACCAACATGTTTGACATAACAGAAACTGCATACCAAGAGATTGGTAAAGTTCCCTTGGTAAAATGTATATGAGATCAATATAGAGATAACAAGGAATATTCCTTATTACCTTGAAAGGAATATTCCTTATTACCTTGAAAGGAATATTTCTTATTGCATTGAAAGGAATATTCCTTAGTGCCTAGTTATCAAGAATATTCTTTATTACCTTCAAAGGAATATTCTTTAGTTTGTTTAAGTGCACCCATAGTTACAAGGAATATTCCTTATTACATTGAAAGGATTCATTTGAGCTAGGCTTGTGGGATATATGCCAGCAACAACCATTGGCCAATTGGGTCAGAAAAAGAGGACAGGGAAAGATTTTTGAGAAAAGGATGTTGATGTTTTTTTTTTTTTTTTTTTGGGGTAAGGTTATATGTAATATTAAATATAGGAAAATCATATACAATGTGTATAGAGATGTAGATTCACGGGGGTCAAAGACCACGTAATCTTGAAGGGAGCTTCTACTCGTCTTTCCCACCTTGGGTACTATAAGGGAGTCACCTATCTTCACCAAAAAGGGGTACTATGGAGAGAGGCAACCTCGTTCCCTTTTGGATCTTGGTGATATCCTTAGTTCGAGAATATATAGAATTACTGTTTGACTATAAGTAGTTCCTTTGCTCCCCTTTTATCAATTATCAACCCAATGACACTTGAAGTAGGAGTAGAACCCTTGCAAGGTCCCCTAATCTATCAAGCTCTTTGTTATAGCTTGCACCATACTTTACGTGGTGAGATAATGCCATGGCGACCTCGAGTTGAAAAGAGTTCCTTAACTTTATTATGGATATCCCTTGACCACCCAAGGCCACATCACAGCGGTGTTTCCATATGACCCACAATGCAAGGTTCACTAGGGAGGCCTCTATCAAACACCTATCTGCGTCGAAGTTCGGCCAAACCAATTGGTGTATCATTAGCCCAACAATGGGGTGACCCATTGCCAAAATTCTATGATCATAGGATGAGGAAGAAGAGGTGCCCCTGACAGATTCGGTGACATGACAACCAAGTGGACACTTATCGTCAGCCACAATACCTTTCTTGAATAAGCTTTCCTTTGTACTTAGTCCCCTTGCGGTAGTCCATCCAAGAAGCGTATCTTCACGGAGCACATAGATTTCCAAGAGTTAGCCAAAGCAATTTTGCCTTGACCAACTGCTCACCCGAGCCTAGCCTCATTATCGGGGAGTGACCTCACATAGCGCCGCGGTAGATCCTAGCCACACTATATTACTGTTTGCCCTTGAATAACCATTGCTCACCGCGGACCAACAATTCTGAGCGGTTGGTGGCGTTTGCTAAAAATTTCCCTTAGTACTTTGCGATCTCCTTCGCGGGGGCCTGAATTTTTGCAGCTTGAATGTGGTCCAACAAACCCACCTACCATTCACTTACCAGATGTTGCAAAGCTTATGATTCCACAACCCCTCCATTTGATGAAGATCGTGGATGAGAGAGTGCGGTGGGAGACCCCTCTCTCCCATATCTTGGTATTCCAAAAAGGCTAAATCCACCTGCCTCCCTCGGAGGCATCATGGGGGTGAACAAATGTTGCACATCTCCCCAAGCATGGAGGATCTTTCTCATTACGGGGAGATGTTAGGGGGGCCACCTTGAAACTATAATACAAAGCTCCTAGTTCATCCACAGGAAGAGCCTGGCTTTCCGAGAGCTTACCTACTAGCTTCAACCAAAAGGATACAAATTTAAGTTGAGGAAAACTGGAAGACTCTCCTTGTAAGTGTCCTCGGACAAATTTAGCTGCGAGCTTTGAGCTTGAATGAAAGGGTCTTTGCATCCTAGTCCACCATCTTTTTTTATGCGACAAAGCTCCCCAGGCCACTTTAGCCATACCCCCCAAATGAATTTTCTTATGATAACTTGCATTTGGTTGTAGACCCTTACGGGCAACCATGGTGATGAGTAGTAGATATGAGAGGCGGCTAGTCTGCATTATGCTTATCCTGCGCCCAGGGCGTTGCCAAAGTCTTTGCGGACCACAAGCCTACTTTCTTTCTGAGTTTGTCTAGTATGGGGGCCCAAAGACCCTTGAGACTATCAGAAAGCACAAGGGGAAGACCAAGAAGTTTGACTGATTCCCCGGCCGTCACAATTGGAAAGCCCAACCCTCTGGCCCGGGGGTCGATGGCACTATCAGAAGCCCATAGAACTGCGCATTTATTTGCATTAAGACCAATTCCAGATATGACCTCAAAGGCTACGGGATCTCGAAATGAGTGAAAACTAGTATCATCATATCTGAGAAACATAAAGGTATCATCAGCGTACTGCATGATTGTTAGCTTTTCAGTACCTTCAGGGAAAGTAAGTCCCTCTAGATTTCCTTCTGACATTTTTAGTTGGACCATTCTTGTTAAAAGATTAGCCATGATGAGAAACAAGTAAGGAGCCAGAGGGCAACCTTGTCTTATCCCCTTCTTGAGATTAAAAAGACGGATGGCTGGCCATTGACTAGCACTGAAGCAGATGCTAAGTTGTTCATTCCCAAGGCCAATCGGATAAATTGCGACTGAAATCCCAGATAGCTCATGACAGACCGCAATCCTTCCCACCTGAGGGAGTCGTAGGCTTTTCTAAAATCCATTTTGACCATTACACACTTTTGTTTCGAGGTCTGGCACCAATGTAGCCCTTCCCTTGCTGCAAGATAGTTATCTAGTATATACACCACGGCGAGAAAGCGGATTGCTCCTTTCAATGATCCTATTGAGAATTGGTTTCAACCCGGTTGGCGATGGCCTTCATGATCACTTTTATATATGGCATTGGTGAGCCTTAATGGGCCGCCATTCACCAAGGCATTGGGGGCCTAGGAATCTTTGGAACAAAGAGTGATAAAACTGGCGATAATGTGGTGTAGAGAATGAAACCCGGGCACCCGCGTACGCTCGATAAAGTCTGACCAAACGTTCCAAAACTTCGACAAAAAATGCTGGAGGGAAGCCATGCGGGCACGGAGATTTTTCCATTGCTAGAGAGCAAAGGGTCTTGTAGATCTCTACCCCATCAATACTCCGCAGCAGAGAATGGTTTTCCTCTGGGGTAACCTTCCTTCCCCAATCAACTTTGGTCATCCAGGAAGCTATCTGAGAATGGTAAGAGGATGGTAAGGGGTCTTCCATAAATAGATTCTCAAAGCTTCCCCTTATATAAGATCTGATTTCTGTGGATCTTCTAGTATGTTTGAATTATCATCCTTAATTGATAGGATACTATTCTCTGCTAACCTTGCCCGACCATTCTAAAAAGCATTTAGAGTTTTCATGGTCTAGTTCAAAGATACCATTTGGTTTTGATCGAGCCTGCGCACCTCGAGCCTCCTCTTCTTCAATTGCCCTCGCTTTTCCTTCTAAGTCAGCCTCAATATTTTGTTTATCAACATTATGGGTGTGGGATAGTAGTTCTTGTTTGACTATTCTCGGCAAAAAAGTGTATATCTCAACCTTTTCTTTTTAAATGCCTCGGCTCTGCTTTTACCCCAATTTTTTTACCCAGTTCTTCATGAGGCCCGAGCTTACACACCAAGCTTTCATGCTAAGAGGACTGAGGTCGTAAGCAAGAGAGGATACAAATATCTAAGCGGCTTGCAAAATGCCTCCTTCCCCAGCCAGGATGTATTAAATTTAAATGGAATATTTTCACCTTTCCCAGCTATGGATATGTCTTCCAGAATAAGACTTTGGGGGACATGATCACAGTGAGAGAAGGCCAAATCCCCCTCTACATAATAATACTGTCCATGAAGCGTGCATTTATTGGCCATGTAGAATCTGTCCCGGGCAATATACTCTGTCTTGACCCTTTTGTTTATTGACCAAGAAAATCTCGGCATTGGAGGGGAACCAGTTGAATCCAACATTATTAAGCAAGGAGTTCCATGAAGTATCCTCGTCTTCTGATAGATTTCTATGCAACCCAATCTTCTGGTCCCACACATCAGTCATATTGAAATCCCCTCCTAGAATCCAATTTTCTGTGACATCCCCTATATGATTTATCCAGTTTTCAATTTCCTTCCACATAACCGCCCTTTCAGCAGGCTTATTTGAGGCGTAGACATTGATAATACCCCATTGACATTCGTTAGATTCAAAAATCACAACTTGCCACTGACCATTCCTGGCAGCATAATAAGATTTTTGAGTAAGGCCTCTCCAGAGTATGCAAGTACCTCCTTTGGTTCTGTGGGCTGCCGTTTTAAGAGGAATAATTCGCCTACCCATTTGCCCAAAGAAGTTGCTTCCAAATGGGGAGTGCATTGTTCTGAATAAAATAACCTCGCCTTCATACCGGCGAATGGCCGCAAGCACTCTGCTTCGTTTGAGGACACCTTTTATACCGCGAAGATTCCAAGAGAGAATTTTCATGGTACATATATTGATAGGTTGCCTTCCTTGTACACGGGACCTCTTTTGGATCATCGGAGCATCCGGACTCTTGGGCCATCGGAGCAATACAATTATCCCATCGGTGTACTTCCCCATTACTTTTTCAGAGACCTATTTTCCGGACTCACAGTACCCCCATATCCACCTCGGGAAAGGCCCACCTCTTTTTACCAAAGGAGTAATTTTTTAGAACTATTTGGCCTTGTGGTGCCAAAGGGTAATAGAGGCCCTCATTCCAATTGTAGAGGCCCCCATTCCAATTGTCGGCCCTCTTACCGGCTCTTCATCCCCATCTTTTTTTGTTTTTGTCCTTCTTTTGCTCCCCTTATTTTTAATTTTTTTTCCACAATGTATACCCCCATATTCAATATACAAGACCATATAAATGTATATCCCCCCAAATTCATTATAGGAGACCATAAAAATAACTAAAGTCTCGTGAGTAATCATGATGTGTATTACTAGATGGCAGGGACCAGTGATTAAGGTAACCATGTTTTCCATTGCCCCCACCAGGCTGAAGCAAATATACCACTATAGGGGAATTAAGAACGCTTTGATTTTGAAATAAAGCTGACAAATCGCCCCCAGGTCCCAAATATGCCAAATTGGAGGCACAGGTCGTCCAGAGCCCTGCACCATCTGATTGCCTTGAGAAGCTGCCGCTTTCCAGAAATAAGAGATGTTAAGACTGCACCCCTCCTCCAACAGGAGTATTTAGGCAGGATATAGAGGTAACTCCAATGCTCAGATGAGATATTGTTGCTTATGGAGATAGCACGGAGAGACTTACATATCAGGAAATTCGAAACAACACTTTGGAATATAAAAAACTGAGATACTAAACAACAGGGATCATTGTTCCTGAAGAGTCGAAATAAAATATCTCCGAATATCATAATATTATATGGCACAAGGCTCCTGATACAAAAATGCCTTGATACTGGCTATGGAATCCACATTTAATGCAAACATATAAAGAAAATTGTTTACATGATAGAGTGTCCCGCCTTACTGCTATAGCAACAAACTTCTGATGAAAAAACATGGAAAGATAGATAGAACTCCGAGATTACTGGGAAAACTTGCTGCCCCCCACTTGTGAATGTTCCAGTAATGCCTTTGCAATGGATGCTTCAAAGACATGCTTATCAGGCTTCTTAGCTTTATCCTTCTTTTTTCCAGCAGGAGGTTTGGATGGGAAGGCAAGGCTTGTTGTTGCTGCTTGAGAAGCCTTCATTTCATCCTTCTCTATATTTACCAAGCGTTCGGTAGTTGGATCAGAGGGTATGGGGCCAGCCTTCTCTATTTCGCTGGTACCACAGGCCTTGGGGGTTGTTGATCAGGATGTTGGAAATGGCCCGCGACCTACGTATTAGAAAAACCAAACCCCACCACTTTTTGTGGAAAGGCAAGGCTTGTTGTTGCTGCTTGAGAGGCCTTCATTTCCTTATTCACTATGTTTCCCAAGTGTTCGGTAGTTCTTTGGATCGAGGGTATGGAGCCGACCTTCTTTAGTTTCTTTGGCACCCTGACTTTGGGGAGTTCTTTGGTCCGGATGGACGGAAATGCTGGCGACCTCGTAGTATTGTTAGAAATACCAAAAGCCCCACCACTTTCACCAGCATGAATCATATTCTCTGTAATATCCAAAAAGAGCTCTTGAAGGGAGCACTGGATGCCTTTAGGTGAGATAGGCCCTTCACAGGGATGAAGAACCGAAGCAACAGACAACTTGGGATAGTCTACCTGGCCATTACTCTTCTTTGAACAGTGAGCCTCAGATGAGCAGATCAAAGGGGCGCCAACCACATACGCAGGAGGAGAGGTGGGCTCCTCTAGCGCAGCCAAAGGAGCATATCTGTTTTGGGAAGGGATAAACAGGGGCTCACAGGGAGGAGCAGGCATATCCATTGATCTCATTCTTGAATGCGGGCGTTACTAGCATGGACGTACCAAAGGGAGGCGACAATGTCGGCTTGGTTGCTACTTGTTTTGTTGTCCACGAGCTGCATTGGGGCTTTCTGAGAGGGACGAAGCCTTTTGATATCAGAGCTAAGAGACTTGGGAGCTTTCTCGAAGTCAGCATTTACCTCAGAGATTTCTTTCCCTTTCTTGTCAGGATCCAGCTCATGGGCTAAATGGGGATTAGAACAAAGCACTCCTGAATGCACTTTGGCTCCGCAGATAGAGCATGGAAAGGGTAAGCCAGAGATGGAGAGCTTGAACTCAGTGAGCTTGTTGTCAAAGCTATGGAAGAAAACAGACTGTGGGAGCGGCTTGAAGGTATCAACTGAAATACAGATCTTTGGAGCTTCGGTGGTGGTCCCTCCCATACATACAAATTCCCCTAGACAAGAGGCAATGGCTTTAAATGCCTTCTCTGTCCAATACTCAGCACTAAGATCAGAGAGGGAAAGCCAAATGGGATAGAATAAGGCTTCTGGCTTGTGAGGATTAAAGCCTGGCCGCCACTTCTGGAGAAGAATCTGGCCATTTGGGCATGTAAGAATCCCTTTCTTAAAAAGGGTTGAGGCCTCTCTATCAGATGGCAGAGTGATAAGGAAATAAAGATTGCCAAGAGGCTGAATCACGGGGCGTGATTCTACCTATGAGGGGCAGCTCCATAGTCTTCTTAACTTCTGGTAAAGAAGGATTACCCCTTATTATTTTAGCAATCAAAGCTTGATTATCAAGGTGGCGAATCCGGTTCGCCACCTCGAGAATCTGAAAGAACCTGGCCCGCCAAGTCTTCCTTCAAAGGGGGAGTATATTAATCGTGGATCTTTGGAGGCGAGAACAATGGCCTCTCGACCATAATAAGCTTAATTTGGAGAGACTTAATATGTTTCCATCCGGTAGTATTCATGGAGCCACGAGCACTAATCTAGGAGAGATTGAGTAGGAAGAGCATCCATGTTGCCAAAGATGAGCAGCCTCACTAATCTGCGAACAAAGCACGGATCAGAGCCTCTGATAGCGAACCCACCAACACAAGAGAACTGGTCCGAATAGAGGTGCCTGCTGTCGATTATAGAAACCCACAGAATATCAATAGGTCCTTCAATGTATCCCCACCAGATGTAATCAGTGTTGATAAGAATGACTGCCCGATGTATGACCGGGATTTGAACAGATAGGGATGATGGATCAGAAGAGAAGGAGGGAGCTAACTCCTCAGAGATTTGAGGGCTGGAATCCGTTGACAAGGCCAGAAATTCCATAGCAAAGCCTCATGAATCAGCCTTGTGCAGTTCCAAAGTGATGTAGTCGTTGAAAGCTTCGGAGTAGATATAGAACCTTGCTATTGGGTAGCGATCTGAACCCAGATAAGCAACTCGCAGCTCTATGGCAGCAGCAGATGGGTCTTGAGTGGGATGAGCTTGGAAGATTTCAGGAAAGATCGTTTCCTCAACAAGAAATGCCCAAATATCAGCTGAGGGGCCTTCTAACCAGCCACAGCAGATCTGTGAGGTACTGTAGAATATGACAAAGTATTTGGGTAGATCCTCAGTGGAGGAATGACTTGAGGCTGGAGTATGTGCTGGGAGAGAACAAGAACAAGCAATTTCAAGGGGAAGTGGCTTCCCCATTGAATCGGAGCATGGAGATAGTGGAGATGAAGAATAACAGTCCAGCTTATTCACTAGGAGCTGAGTATAAGATCCGCCAGAGAGAGTAAAAGGAATATGGCTGGTCAAAGCCAGAGAAAGAGGAAGATTTAAGAAGCAGCCCCGCCTCTAATCCTGACAGAGAGCAGACTCTGCTAAACTTCCAGATCCAGCCATATCAAAATCAATCATTAGAGGTCTTGGTCAGAGTAACAACTGCCTTTAGGCTCTGCTAAACTCCAAATCCGGCCATATAATAATCAATCATTGGAGGTCTTGGTCAGAGCAACTTCTGCCTTTATGCAACTGTCCAATCACCGCTTGCTGAGCTTAGAGCAGGGGAATGTCCCCCCTCTACAAGGGGCAGTAGATGGATATGGATTTAGTGCCTCAGACAGAGAGAGACGTTGTCGGGCAGCATGCAAGCAGGGCAAATCCGAACAAGAAAAGAGCCATGCAGAAAAAAATCATGCCCGCCATCGCCCAAGCCGCTAAGGTCTCCCGCTCCGAAGCGCCCTGAAATGTCCAAGCATCTTGTTTATTGGTGTTGTTGTATTTTGGCAGATCAGGTTAAGGAACAAATCATTGGCATGGTACGAGCCATATCAGAAACAGGGGAGAAGGGAATAGGCGAGGAATAAAATTCCTTTTTACCTATGGTGACTAGTTGATTCCGATGGCGGGAGGAGATCGAGCGACTAGATCACAATCCATATCCTAATTCAAATGCAAACTCACCTGGCACCCGATTCTTGAGGAGATCAATGCGGACGGGGAAACCAATTGAACAAAAATCAAGCGAGAGGCGATCCGCGAGTTGAGAGGTACTCCTATTCTTAAACATGCTTTTGTTCCTAATCTAACAATTGCTTATGATGTTCTACGGATGCACTGGGAGGAGACTTAACAATGTTGGAAGCATGGATCGAGCTATGGGAGTAGCTTGTGGACAAGGAGGATAAGGAATCCCAATTACCTCATGAGAACTAGAAAGTATTCTAATTCAACTTAAGCGAGGAAGTTGTGCATGCAAAAGCAATCAACAAAGTCTTTGAAAAATTTGAGGTTTGGAGATTCAATAGCCTCAAACCATACTTTTACCAATCTCTATCATAAATGGTACGAAAGAGAAGCACATGTCTTGCTTGTTAGATTTCACCAACTTCCAAAGCAGTGTCCCGGACACTCTTCTCACAATACCGGGGAATAGGACCATTCTTGATCTCCTGCTCGGGACCTTACGGATGAATCTTGGAGTCTTGAATCTTGAATCCCAATACCTTACGCTTACAATGTTTTTTACAGGTTGCACTAAGTATAACAGTCTTGGAACTATATAAACAATATATTAATGTTTGTGTTTTAATCTGGTTCATGGATCCATTTTATAAGGACCATGACTTTTGGACAGTATGATTTTTTGATTACATGAACATCACATTTTGATTACATTAGGTTTGCAAGTCCATGCCTTAGTGCATAGAAAAGTTACTTCAACAACAGGTTAGCATTATTCTGAGAGATTCTACAATCTCGGCAAATTTCCAAACAACATTTCATGCCAATAGTTAGTCAGTTCATATGCATAAGATGTACCTTTAATCTTATGTTTGGTAGCTTCAATGGAAATCTCACCCCAATTCTTCAATTCGGGATGGACAAGAACTTTCTTTCCTTGAATAAGCTTTGTACTTTTGATGGCAACCGGGAATCAATTCAAAGTAGTTACCGGCTATAACTTCATTACCACAATAAAATTCATTTCCATAGTCATTCTTGGTGTCTTCTTTGAGGGCATGTTTCATACATTACCTTTGGATGAGATAATAAAGGGACCCTTTCATAATTGTCTAGGGATGTGAATGATGCAAAATAATCTCAACCTGCCTTGTCTCATCGACATTGTCCACGTCATTTGCCCACAAGTCCTCTGCCTGTTACCCATCTTCTTCAACATTATTTTGTTTGTAGGCTCTAGTTTTCTCAACTCCCACCTGCCCACAATGATCAGCATTCTCACAAGCAGGCCAATCAAAATTGATGCATGCCTTACAAAAACATGAAAGAGATCTACACATTAACTTTGTTGGATCATTTGGATCTATGAATGATACTTAATGAAGAGATTGTACCCCCTTTGAGGAGCACATCAAATCTTTGGGAGCGGTCAATGTGGACACCTTCAAAATACCCTTTCAACATCAGAATTTTCTCTTCAAAAGAACCTCACATGCGGTTTTGCATTTTTATCACTTTCCCATCCTTTTTTCTTTCATTACGCCTCAAGCCATAGTTTGGCTATGGCTCCTTCTCCGATCATGTATGCCCTTCCCATGTCACGAGCCAAAGAAATTCCGGTGCATTCGATCTTATCTTTGTTGATGATACCTAGTTACATGATAGAAAGCTCTTGAACTTGAATTGGGCACGCACACCATAAGACCAAACTAAGTGGTATTTCATATGGCCACACCATTTTCTCTCAGCCAATTGAGGTGCATAGTGAATGCTTTTTTGTACAAAGTGAGTATCATGTATTTTGTCATCACGAAATAAAGAAGTGCACACATTTCCTCATTTTACCCCTGTACCTTGAACATTGTGATGTGGACCAATATCTTTGATTTGTTCATTGTACCAATGTTTGCTTGAATCTCGTCGTTGAATGGCTTCAAAGTATAATTCTCGAGAAATCAACAACTGATAATCTGGTATCATCGAAGACTCTTCATGGATTCCTTGAATTGTTTGCTTGCTGCCAATGTGCCACAAACTTATGATATACAAACTTGACATATAATCAAACATGTTATCCAACATATTCTTCGGGCTGCCTTTCTTGTCAATTAGCTTTAGTCTTCGCGGAAGTTCCTTTCTTCGAGGGCTCATTGCGTAACCATAGACTTGCCAATCAAGCGTTTGATCAATGCCGCTCATTGTATTCTCTTGGACACAACTCAATTAATTGTTTCCCAATTTTCACTGTCGATTTGATACATGGTGAAGCTTATGCCACTTTCGTTGCACCTTTGCTCTGTCACATACCATAGCCCTCCAAAATGTGTTAACATTATCAAATGTCATGTTCTTGGCTTGACATATCCCATGAGCTTCATTTGCTTTACACACCACAATTACACAAACAATTTTCATGGAGTCTTGACCTCATCAAATTAAATGCACAGCTTTTGTACGGATCGATTGCTCATGTTTCACGCAACAACATGTGTTTCTTTCCTTTAGCTTTCTAATGCAAGAAGGTTTTAAGTATTCAAATTGCCTAAGCCCAATCGAACCTCACGGATCTTGATCCATAAAAGTGCGGAATAATTGACCTATAAAATTACGGTGAAATAAAATTAGTCACCTCATTACATTACATTACATTACATTACATACAAATCTTTTACATATTCAAGACCCTAAACTCCCACATACATGTATATTCGACATAAATTTTATTTCATTTACTATGAAGTCACATAATTTCTTGACAATTAATACATCTCCACACTAATTTCTTCTTAGTTACTTTGCCTACATCCTACAATACATCCGAATATACATGTAAACAAATATACATATGCGTATTTGCCATGAAATAATTTGACATTTCCATGTAGAGCAAACTAGTCAGATTTGCATCTACATTACATTCAAAAAGTAAAGAAATCGTTACAAACTTTACATCGGTCATTTACAAAATAGAAAACATCTTTATTAGAAAAAAAAAGATGCAATTAAACTAAATTACGGTGTGCACTGTGTAATGTCAATATATTGAATTGGTTGTGTCCTCTTCTTCATGACATCTCTAATTTTTGGTGAAACCTTTGAGTTATCTAACCAAAATTGAGCAACCATATCCTTGATAGCCTGATCTATAGTATTTGTTCTTGGATTTCGACCTGCTAATGCCCACAGATTTGTTCCACCTAGTGACATTCTTTTCCTTCTCTTCCTTTGCTAGTTTCATATTTCTAGTATGTATTTTTGAGAACTTAGCCGCTAGTGAAGTCTTACGTAATTCTCCTTCCTCTCCAACCACCATAGATAGTACAGAATGCTTTGCAGCAAGTTTGTCATTGCTATTTGCATGTTTGACATCTTGGAGGCCATCCTTTAAATTCTTTACCAGATCTGCTTTTACGATAGCCTTTGAGGCCTTCCAATGACTGGCTCAAATGGGAATTGCAATCTTTTGTCCTGCAATAATCTTCTTGCAAATATACTTTTCTTGCAAATATTCATTATGAGATTTACAGCAGCATTCACCTTTCTTCTAATTGGCTTTGTCACATATCCACCCCTACAAATCCTCTGTTTCGATTTTCTTGAGGTAGAATCCGGAGCCATGTTTGATCGATGAGGAAAGTTCAAAATGTGCGCCAAGTTTTCGGGAGGATTTGGTATAATCATGGAGAATATTGTACGTCAACTGCCTTTATTAATGATAGGCAACTCCATGTAAAATTCAAAATGTACATTACAAACACTCTAACTTAGTTCAAATTTCTACATCAATATACAAAAAAATTCAATCACCCTTTCATGCTTCTACCCAGATGGACAAAGCCATGAGCAACCTCCATGCTATATCATTGTATGAGGGTAGATAATATTGAGAAGCTTGAAAACTTTCTCAACTAGTGGTTTGTAAAATTTATGGGGAAAACAAGTTACCCAGTTCCTTGTGTGATGTGTAATTCTATTCAAGCATTCAATTCAAATTTTTTTTTCTATAGTATGAGTCCCATTTGCAGTCTGAGTCCCAAATTTCGAGATTTGACCTACTTTAATTAAATGCGATTTGAATGTTGCTTGAGCAGAGATGGTCTCCATGTGGCAACTGGTTCCTATAGGTCCGTTCTTTATCTTCTTGCAATGATTAATATGCTTTTCAAATATTGTTGCAATGGTGCATCGAGTGTGGCAGATGCTTAACTATAATGCTAGTTTACACAATCTTTTTTTTGAATATCAACAACACTTCATGGTCCTTATCCTTCCCGTTGGCCCATGTTTATATAGTCTGCACTATTTTTTTACTTTTATTTATCTTCTTATTACTGAAATGTTACATTTGGTTGCATATTTTTGCATATTTTGAGTGCTTGGTGTGGTGGCTGATAGTGAAGAATGTACTACAGTGGCCATGCCAGTAAGACACCTACCAGGTAATGCAGAGCTCTTACATTTGAGGTCAACTATTATCTCTTCTTACAAACTGGTTCATCTTTAGTTTAGACGGCTTGTTCAGACACCGAGCAAAACTTCTGGATGTTTTGTTGCTAACTATTCTATTCTATTCTATTCTATTCTATTCTATTCTATTCTATTCTTGCTAGTCACGGGCATATTAGAAGAAATGAGTCATGAAATTTGCATTATATCTAAAGAAAAATTCAGGCTGCCCGAAGAGTGCCGAGAATCGCAATTGAAACATCAAGGTATGCCTCTATAATCTAGGTTAAGCAAGGTATTCCTTATCAAGTAATTTATGCATGTTATCAATGTAGCAAGCAACAAGAACCCAAGGTGATTCTAGGATACCATTTTTTGCTCAAGCGTGTACCTATGCTGTCTTATATAGTGTGGATCATAAGTTTTAAGAAATTTTACTCCATTTGCTCTGTTGTAATTTTGTGTATGGGAAAGCAAAAGGAATACCCTTTGACATTTGAAATTCAAATCTTCAAATTTTATCAAATCTTCATGTAATGATTTGGTATAGGCAAGAACTATTGGTTCACAGAAGATAGGATTTAGCCTTAATTTCCACTGAATTCAACCTTCGCAATTTTATAGTTAATCAATGAAGCTGCAATCATGGACTTTGCCTAGTAGAAGTGACCCAAAAAAAAGAGGCAAATCAATGAAGGTTGCAATGTTCTAATATATTTGATAGTTTATTTCCAATTTCTGTACTTTAGGGTGGTCATATTGTAAGCTTATGTTTTTGTCCAACAATCTTGAATAGAAGGACAATAACCATGTGTCCATAATCTCCCGTTTATATGCTTTGGTTCATGACAATAAGGTGGAGTGTGCGTTCCCCGTTGGCATATTCCCTTCATGTGTTAGAGAACAATGGTCGATCTCCCCATTTTGACAAGAAGAGGGGAGTAGGAGACCCACTTTTCTCCTATAGAATTCATAAGAATATACTTGATAAAAAATTTACTTGAACTCATCATAATTATGCGTCTGGTAGATTTGATAAAAATAAAGTGAAGATAATTATGCCGATGTCTGGAATTTGCTATAAGAAACATGAAGACACACTTTACGGCCTCTCTCACTTTGCTCTAGGTTTTTGCTCATGAAGACACACTTTACGACCTCTCTCCCAGTAGTTGTACACCCAGCTACCCATGAAGAAACGAGGGCTTATAGCGTCCATTCGCGCAGGGGCACATCGCCCCGCATTGAAATGGCGTTGGGCTCGTGAAGCCGCGGAGCAAAGGCTCTGCCGATGTTGCCACCAGGCGATTGAGGATGAATGTCATGCCCTCGGACCTGCCCAGCATTTGCCCATATCCGAGAGCGATATGCTCGATTACTAGTGCCGGCCAGCCGATTTGCATCGATTATTGATTCTGGCGTCCGGTGGGTTTGTTGGGGTCATACCTCCAGGAGATTATGGATGCACGGACTTCGTTTGTGTCCTACGGGGCGGTATTGAAGTGTCCTATGCAATTTATGCGGTGTGCCGGAGGGCTTATTCTTGCTAAGTTTTTCCCTCGAAAACCGCGCCGGGCGGGGTTTTAATCTGTCGATGTATGCTTCTTCGCTTCTCTTGGGTCCCATAGGCCAATTGGTCTCCGTGGACGCTAAAAATCCTATTCTATAATATTCTCACTTTGCTCTCACTTTACGGCAGATGTCTGGTCTAGGTTTACTAGTTCAGGCTGGGTTTTTTTTTTAAATGGTTTGGAATGGCCCTTCTTGTAATGATTTGATATGATTTTTTTTCTTTTTTTTTGAAAATTAGGTTTCTTTCCTATTTGGTCGCGGGCCTTAGGGCTATGATTCATGCACCCGCTCTCCTGGAGTAGAGTTGCCGGAATTGGGTATTTTTGTGCAGGGCGTGCTATCTACTGCATCTAGGTTTGCCATCTGCTGCATCTACTGTGGGATTCGCCATTATGTGGATTGGATTTTGCCCTGGGTAGCATGGCTCCTGGATCTAGCTATGGCCGAATAGAATAGAATAGGCCAGAGAGCCCATGCCTAGGTAGATTAATGGTAAGGCGTTTACCAGGGTTCGACCCCCCCAACCAGTGGATCCTCTATGTAGCTATGACCGTAGACCATTTTCCTTGCTTGGTCCAAATTTTCATTTCGGATTTCTTTCTAGATTTCCGTGTGTTATTTACGTTCTTATTTGAGGCTGGATCAGCCATCTCTGTGCCTTCTTTGTGTGATGTGCCACAATGGGTTCACTGTAGATTATGTTATCCACGTCATCCAATGGTTTTAATTGTATGTAATTTATTTCATCCAATGGTTAACTTAGAAAAAACAAGAAAAAGGTTGTGCTTAGACGATACAAGGTTTTGGAACATGTTCTGGAATATTTGATCTGAACATGCTTCAAAATTCCCAATAGTTCTAACCACATAATTTGCCAGTAAATGTCATGCTCCATCGGATTTTGAATATAAACTCATGATTATTTGCTGGACTTCGAAGGAAAACCCACAATTTCTTCGACTCGAACCAGAAAATAGTGATCGGAAATTTAGGAGACTAATCCATGCTTTTCGATGCCTGAGTGAACAGTAGCTATCTTGTCTGAATAAGATGTGGATGGTTGACTGTTGCAGAGCTAACTAAGAGTATTCTTGACAAGCACCTCGAAAACAGTAGACAATTTAATTGGAAGTGATTAACTAGGCAGGTTAGAACAAGTGCAATGCAACTTAAACACTACCAACTAATCTTAGGAAATATATATAATGCAACTTGAATGGCTCAAAACTTCGAACATTCAAATGCAAACTATTACAATGCCTTAGTGATTTCACTATTCCAAAGTGATTGACTCACAACTGTCACAAGTTTGACCAGGTTCCCTGAGAGCTCAAGTATTTTTAATGTGATTTTCAAGGATGGAAGCCAGACGTCAGAGTAAAGAATGCAAGCTCGTTCTTAGTTGATCTTTTATTTGTTTTTTCCTGCCCTACAACCATGAGTTCGATCAAGACCTTAAAAAATGGCACGACATTTTTTCTCCAAAAAGATGATGGCCGCCGATCTGGCATCATACCCAGGATATGCTTCAGATCCACGGCTAGCATTCAACTTCACAAGAATATTAGCATCAAACTGCCTTATATATGTAGTAACAATCCCATCGATCCGACACATCGGATCGCCATTCTAGAATGGGACGAGCATGCATGTTTTGCATGCATCGCGGTAGCGGCCTATGCTCGTTCAGTTGGGAGTTCGCTATTTTAAGTATTTTCTGCTTCGACTTCTCATCGGCGCTTCCTCTTCTCTCTCAGCGATTACCTTATTCTCTTTGAATTGTTTCCGGGCGGGGGGGGGCTTCTTCTTCTGCTGGTTTGGCCAATTTGGCGTTTCTTTCATCTTTGTCCTTTCTCGGCCTTTAGCCTTCATCCCGTGACCTGCGTCCTCGATCCTAGTTTGTTAAGGAAGTCCTTTGGGTGGTCGGTTTGTTGGTTTCATGCGAGTTCCATTCTAGAATCCCATCGATCCGACACATCGGATCGCCATTCTAGAATGGGGACGGCGTCATATTTTGCATGCATCGCGGGCGGCGCATCTTTCGTTAGTTGGGAGTTCGCTATTTTAGGGCGTGTTTACGCCCGACTTCTCGCCGGCTTCCTCTTCTCTTTGCGTTAGTACCTTATTCTCTTTGAACCCACCTCCCCCTTCTTTGTTCTTGTATTTGTCGGCGTGTACTGGCGTAATCCAACCCTCCACTCCGGGAGGTTTGTTTTGTCTTGTTGTTTTGTTGGTGATGTGCGGTGCCGGGTTAGTGGCGGCATCTGTTTTACGACTTTTCCATTCGTGGGTTTTGGGAGGCGATTTTTATACTACGTTTGTCCAAGCCCCTTGCCGAAGGCTTATCACTAGGGTTTTCCTCGAGGAAACCCGAAAGTGTGGATTTTTAATCCCGGTGATAAGCTGGCAGGTTAATTTTCTTGATCTCTATTAGCATTGTATTTTGTTGGGGTCCAAATGATATAATTGGATTTTCCCTTTATTTTTATGGGTAGTTCGCGCATGTGTGCGGCTACCCACTATCCACCATTGTAGAAAATCTCTTTGAGATGAATGAGAAGCAAGTCTAAGTTACCTTATTCTCTTTGAATTGTTTCCGGCGGGGAGGGGCTTCTTCTACTGGTTTGGCCAATTTGGCGTTGCTTTCATGCTGTCTTTTAGGCCTTTAGCCTTCATCACGTGACCTTCGTCCTCGATCCTAGTTTGTTAAAGGAAGTCCTTTGGTATTCGGCTTTGTTGTTTTCATGCGATGCGGATGCAAGAATATCGTCGATTCGGCGTAGCGAATCGGCATTCTTGTTTTCAACGGCATGCATGCATATGCATCGTCGCATGCATGCATTGCATCGCGTTTTGGGCGTCGTTAGGGTTGGGCGTTTGCTACTTATTGCGCAATTCTTCATCGGCGTTTTCATGGCTTCCCTCTTCTCTCGGTGATACCTTATTCTCTTTGAATTGTTTCGAGGCGGGGGGGGCTTCTTCTGCTGGTTTGGCTAATTGGCGTTGCTTTCTTCTTTCTCTTCAGGCCTTTAGCCTTCATCCTGTGACCATCGTCCTCGATTCTAGTTTGTTAAGGAAGTCCTTTGGTATTGGGCTTTGTTGGTTTCATCGAGAGTCCGCGGTGCAAGAATGTAAGTCGATTCGGCGTGGCGAAATCGGCATTCTTACTCAAAGGCGAGCATGCATCGTCGCATGCATTTTGGGCGGTTCGTCGGGTTAGGCGTTTGCTACTTATTGCGAATTCTTCATCGGCGTTTCGCCGGGCGCTTCCTCTTCTCTCAGCGATTTTACCTTATTCTCTTTGAACCCACCTCCCCTTCTTTGTTTATTCTATTTTGTACAAAGTTACGTTTATCATGTTTTCCACCGGTGGGTGATGCTTTCCACCCGGGTGATGCTATTCTTTGGTATGTTTCTCGTTTGTTATTTGGTGATGTGCGGTGCAGGGTTGGCGGCGCCATCCGTTTTGATTTCTCCATCTTGGCGGGTTTTGGGAAGCGATTCTATGCCTTCGTTTGTCTAAGCCCCTTGCGAAGGCTTATCACTAGGGTTTTCACCGAAAACCCGAAAGTGCGGTTTTTTAATCCGGTGATAAGCTTCGGCGGTATAATGACAGCTCCACGAACATATCGACCCTCGGGCGATATACATGCGGGGACTTTCCCTCCCATGGCGACCAACTCGCCCGCGGCGAGACCCTCCGTCTAACTTTCGAGGCCATCTATGGCAAGATGTTTCAGTGAAGGACGTGAGAGGGTCATTATTACGCCTTCAATGGGGCTCTATGCCGGCGGAAGCGAAGAATACATGTTAGCACACAACATAAATCATATATAAATAACCACCGCGAAGGGTGGCACATCCATCAAGTACTAGCGGCAAAGAATATGCATCTAATCCTAGGAAAACACCCCAAACCCATGGTTCTACCCGGCTCGGACTCGGTGAGGATCGGCGGCTGGGCCTCAAGAGATCGGCCAGACCAGAATCTTGACATGGCGTTGGCTGGCATAGAACATCGGCGGGGTTGTCCCTCCATCCGCCCTCATTGCACACTTGCGGATGAGTCAATCATGCTATGGCGTCACTATAGCCTTCGGGAGTCCTGAGACTCAAGGTATCACCCGCCGAGGCCTACTACGGGGGTTCATGAAGCCCCGTCCAGACAGGCAGACCGAGCGTCCCCTTCAGGATCCGCAGTGGTTCCATGGGTGGACTAGAGAAGTCGTGCGCATCAGCGACAGCATCCGTGCCGACTTACTAGCCCTAAATCTACTCAAAAGTACAGGATGCCCCATGCGGTCACACCTGCGTACCCGGAGTGTCGGACCCATGCAGGCCTGGTTAGCTCCTTTGGCCAGGCTATTGAACCTAGATCCCCGCTGTAGGAGTCTCGGGGAGCCTTTTATGTTGGGTGCAAGACCCCACCCCCACTTCACCCTTGTGTCCCTTGTTTGGTGCTAAGTCACTCCATAGCACATCCGACTTCGGTGGTCTCTTGTACCACCGGGACGCATCTAATGGGAATATTACAGGGGCTCTATCTAGGAGCATACTAGCATACATGAGCTCGGAGAGTCTCTACCCCAGTAATCCCCATCTCGGGGTGCTAACTAAGCAAGAACTACTAAACCATCAACCAAAACGTCACGGAGACTAGAGATAAGAATACTCACCATATCAATCAAGGGTTAGTCTAACGGGTAAACCACGGAGAAAGCAGAGAGAGAACACACCACGGAGGGCTATGCTATAAATCAACAAAGTAACCTCTTGACTAGCAGTCAAATCGGTCTTGGGCTGCTCCATCTCGACTAAGCGAAGGGCTTTGGCTGCTGCTCCTCCCTCCTCCATCCCAATTGCTCCCAATTCGAATTGGGGCACAAAAGCTCCTAATTTGGGTGTCCAAAATGGAAACCCTACCTTGCTTGTCGATTTGGGCCAGGTGGCATGCTCTAGATTGGTTAATATTAGCTAATTTGGTATTTTAGCCTTTTTTAATATTAGGATAAGCCCTAAATTCGAATTAGGGTTTTGGTTAGGTTTCCACCTTTATAATTTAATTATTAACATAGCTAACCTTAGCTTATGAATAATTAATGTGCCATTAATTATTCATAGTGACGTGTCATGTATTTATACTTAAATATGCGTATAAATATGTGGAACGTCACAGTACATCAGCCACTCATCTATTAGCATTGTATTTGTTTTGGGGTCCAAATGATATAATTGGATTTTCCCTTTATTTTTTGTGGATAGTTCGCATGTGTGTGGCTATCCACTGTCCACCATTGTAGCAAATCTGCTGAGATGAATGAGAAGCCTATCTAGCTTGTTGGTTTCATGCGAGTCCCATTCTAGAATGTCAAAATAGTAGTTTAATTGTATGCATAAATGTCGCGTGCATTAGAGAGGGGCATTCTGATAATTGTGAAACATGTAAGGGCATTATGGTGATTACATAAACTTATCGTTTGGGGTGTATTATTGTTTGGGGTGCTTTTATAGTTTTTACAACCATTAGATTGTCATATATCCTGTAGGATATTCCATGAGATAGCCTTTAATCCGTTGGCTGCAACCCAAGGTGGGGTCAAACAACCTCATTTTGACCCGCTTTATCAAGAGGCCATCCAAGAAAACTTTGCAATGGTTGTAGCAAAATTCAGTGTTTCATTTAATACAACAAATACCAGATCTGATACCAATCAAGCTCTTCCAACTAGTACACAAAATTTCTTCTAATACATAATTTCAGAAACTTATAAGCTTGAAGCCCATATCAACTCTCATATCTGTACAAAGAAGTATAGAGTGAGCACAAAAAAGGTCGCTTCAAGTTCGTTGCCCAAGCCCATCATCCGCCAAGACTTCAACCCTGACTACTGTGTTGTGCCAAATAAATGTAGGTACAAAAAATAAGCTTGAATCCTGACTATTTGAGAAGAAGAACCAAGAAGATCAACGGAAAAGAGGATGAGAGGAATCGAACCCCTCGAACATCTAGCCCTCATTAAAAGATTGTCAACAAGAAGCATTGTAGACCTTTCAAGTCGGGATGGGTCCAGACCATCGGCTCCACCAGCTCGCCTTTCCTTTTGAACCAACTCTGCCAGACAGATCCATAACAAAAATCTCCTTCCATGTTAAAGATAAAAACAGAAAAGGGGAAAATATGGCATCTCAATCTCAACCCAGTGAACTCCAGAAACAAAAACATCACCTTCTGTTTCAACCCTCTGCCTCGGTTTACAAAAGTGATGCCTTAAAATCCTCTGTTGCTTTTGGCCTGTGGCTGCCGACAAATTTCCAAACACATGATCCGACACCTGCATAGTCCAAGAATGGCAACTCATGTGACGGATCACCATCTGCAACAATGTGCCATCCATTATTCACAAATCCTAGATGCTCATGCTTCAAATCCAGCATCCCACCACAAGCTTTTACTGTATTTTTATACGAATACAAGAAATTTATTGCGGCGGCCAAGGCCGCCGCAAACATTTCTCTTCCCTGACTTGCTTCTACAAAAGGGGATTTGTATATCTTTGGAATGGCGTGAAAGATGGTCTTGAAATGCAAAAGGGGGCCTTTATATCTTTGGAATGGTGTAAAAGATGTTCATGAAATGCAAGGCTTAATAGTAAAGAATTTGTGTAAACACATTCCTTTCTATTAAGTTTTTCTTTTAAGTTGTGTAAGTTGGATTCGTTTGGCTATGAAGTTGAAAACTACTAGACTTGATGATTGATTTCGGTTTTCTAGGTTGGTAATAGGAATATTGTCAAGAATGAACGTTAGGCGCAGGAAGGGGCATCGTCTTGGGAAGCGTGCGGAACCAGTCCCCGATGGATGAGAAGCCTTTCTAGAGGCATTCTCGAGGGGACTTGGGTTCGAGCATTCCTTAGATCATGATGTGTGGTAGCTTACCTAGATAGCATAATAAATCAGGCGTACACATCTAATTCTAGGATAGGATTTTCTAGACAGGGCCTTAGCACCCATTATCTCTGTATCTTATGCTTTGATAGGGTGGGATCTTTAAGGATTTCGGCTCACAACACAGGATATCTTGCAGCAGGAAGATACTCAAGAAACATCTTTCAAATTTCAGTCCTCGAGCGATTTGTACGGAACCTCTTTGGCATTGGTCGACATTCTTTGATCTTAGGCCCGTTCTTGGTTAGGACCGGGGGGAAATTGTAGTTTGGAGGTTTGCCTTGGTGAATGGTTCTTTCTTTTTTGTCGGGGAAGTATCGAGAAAAGGGAAAATGGCGGAAATAGGGAATCAAGGGAAGGGAAAAGGTTATCGGCCGCGGAGAAACAAAGAGAGGATGAGGAATGGAACATGATCTTCAGGCTGGAGGACAGGAATGATGTGGCATGGAAAAACCTCAAAAGAACTATATGTAGCCGAGATCATTAAAAAGATCAATGAAAAGCGGTACATTCACATGGATGTCGGGGGAGGGATCGATCTGCGCTAGCTTGGACAAAATCAAGAAGCTTGAAGAGGATTACAATGGTGGGCGAGCAAATGATAGGGATTGGGCATGGAACACCCTGGAAATCTTGCAAGAAATGGATAGAAACCTCTATAAACTTATCACGGCTAAGCAAGGGCATAGTGAAGAGGACTGCTGCAGTTTAAAAAACAATATATTCCAGAAATCCATGAACGAAATGCTTAATAGAACAAGTGGAGATGGAAAAGCTTAAATGGAACTCAATGGCCTCAATTAAACTGATAAGGAGGTGGGAAGATGCGGATGATCAAGTAATCGAGAGACGGCGCAGGATATTCAAGAATAAACTTTCTTATGATGCAACACAGGTGCTCGATAACGTCTCCAAGAACTATGAAATTCATCAGATCTGCTTAAAAAATGATACCAAGGCATGCAAGATCCGGGACAGCAACGGGTTCTTTAATCCTACAGAGGTTGATCAGTGTGACTGCAAGAATTGCAAAGAGGTGCAGATCTCCATGCTGAACAAAAACAGTACCAAAGTGGGGGACCACTATATCCGCAACAGAGCTCCAATCTTGGGTAAAAGCGACACTGCCAAAGGTTTGAATGTCCTCTCCTTATAAAAATGCTCTTCTTAATCAAGTTAATTATGATCTTAATTCGTCTTATCATGCTAATGAGAGTAGAAGTGAGATTAAGAAGGATTTTAGATCTTTTCTGGTATCGGGATTCTCGACCTCCGGACTTGTACTCTAAAAGGGATCCTTATCCATTTTCTGATAAACCCCATCTCTTGGAGAGGTTAAGTTCGAGCACTAAGATTAGGAGAGTCCCGATCCTTTCTATTCTCAAATTAGACAACAAAACATTCCAAATTACATTGCTCACGGCGAGAATAGTGTTGGGTCTATTCTTAGGAAAAAAAATTGGATAATATTGGAAATAAGAATTCTTTATCATGAGGTGGGCCGATCTTTTATCTAGGGTAATTATGATTTAATATCCACATCTACGGGTAACTTACCCCAATTCGCGCCCTTGACCTTTGGACCAAATCACACCTGCAAGCTATATCTGAGAATTTGGGAGAAGTTATCAGCATAAACATTCCCCAGACAAATTTCCCCTCAGTGTGCATTTCTAAGAGAATTAGATCAGAATGGAGAAGGGAGGTTACAGTGAAAGTTTCTGAATACACGGTATTCAACTTGAAAATTGAATACTCTAAAATGCCCAAAAAGGATATGGATAAGGGCAAAGGAATAAACTTGGAGGAAAAAGTGAACAGATCTACCCCCCAAGAACAAAGACAAAGAGAGACCCAAGTACAAAGAGAGAGCAGCAGGCGTATTACTACCCCCGCCCAAGAATACTGGTCTACAGAACATGGCTCAAAAAGGGGAGAGTAGCAATTGTCCAAGCAATCAGGGTATTAAAAATAGTGAGGACCAGGTAAGATATGAAGGTAATTTCAAGTTTGATAAGAACTGGATCCTCACTTTTAAAAATATTGACCTCTCTTTTAAAATCAATCCGGGATTCATGACTGTCTCCATCCCCCAAACAGCTCCTGTTATTTTTCAAGAAGATGTCTATATTAACAAAGAGGAGCATGAGCATTCTAGTGATAATGAGGGGTGATGATATAAGTTGGCAGTGGAGTCATAAAAAAAAGAGGAAGAGGCCAAAAAGATCTATTCGGACCTATTAGGGTTAGTCCAAGAAAGGCAGCTATTCAATCCAGAATAGCTAAGAATAATCAATAAAGTTTTTAAATGTTAAAATCTATCAAGATGATTACTTGGAATCTCTAAGGTATTAACAATGGTATCAAAAGGGATAGACTTAAAGTTTGTTTATCTAACCTTTGCCCTGATATTCTTTTTATCCAGGAACATAAGATCCATGATCCCAATCATGAAAGGATTATTTCTAATATTCTTCCTCCTAATTATAATATTTCCATTGTTGCTAACAATTCATCTGCAGGTATAGCCATAGCATGGAGTCACAGGATTAACATGGAAGATATTTATATGGTTAATGATACCAATGGTAGATGGCAGACTCTTGTTGGTAGAATAGACTCATGCAGGATTGCCTTTACTAATGTCTATTCTTATCATGAACCTTCTGAAAGATCTTTGATGTGGAGCAGTGCTGTGACTTGAGTAATTTGGATATGGAGGATTGTGTTATTTGTGGAGACTTTAATATGGTCACAGGCAGATTTATGAAGAATAAAAACTTCAGGAATCTTCTTCCTCAGGAAAGATGTGCTTGGGACAACCTTCTCTCTTCCCATAATTTAATCTTGGCCAGAACCAAACCCCAAGCCTTTAGTTGGTCTGACCACAGAATAGATCCTATCTGCTGCCTTCATGATAGGTATTACCTTAGTGAGAATCTGTGGAACAGTAGCAACAGAGTTGACAATCTTGAAGGTTATACTATTTCTGATCATTATCCCCAGCAGATCGCCATTTCAGGGGATGACAGGGGCAATAAAAGAAAGGCCTACTTCAAAATGAATACAAGCTTGATGGATAATGATGATTTTATGGTCAAACTAGGGGAAATTATCAATGGAAATCCTAAGCCCACTGGAAACACAGGTTGGATGTATTGGTGGATTGATATGGCCAAAAAAATAAAATGCTGGCTCAAAGAATGGGGCAAGAATATTCATAATCAAAATAAAGCTCATCTTCAGAATTTAAGGCAAAGCATTATCACAGCAAGTGATGAGCAAAAAGGTGAGATAAAAAGGCAAATTGAAGTCGAGGAAATCAAAATTGCAAAAGGATGGAAATTAAAGGCCAAAATAAAAGAGTTAAAGGAAGATGAGAGATGTAACTCCAAGTACTTCTTTAATAAAGCCAGATTCAGGATCAAGAGGAATCATATTTATGAGGTCAGGGTGGATGATAATATAATTTCTGAAGATAAGGACATCAAACAAGCTGCAGTTGATCACTTCAAGAAGCTTATGGGATCCAATATGGACTCTACTCCCATGGTTATGGAAGAGTTTATTTGTCTAAATAAAAAGGTCAATGATGATTAGAACTCATATCTTACTAAACCTTTTGTGAATGATGAGCTTTTGCAGGTTGTCAAGAATATGGAAAATGGCAAGACCCCTGGCCCTGATGGCCTTCCAGCAGATTTCTTTAAGAAGACTTGGCCCTTGCTTGGAGATAGTATTACCAAAATAGCCAATGAGTTTAGGGAGACAAAGATTTTGGATGCAAGAATTAATACCAGTTTTATTGCTGTAATCCCTAAGATTGACTCTCCCAATACCCTCTCGGATTACAGACCTATTTCTCTCTGTAATGTTATTTATAAGATCATTTCAGGAGCTATTGCCTTGAGACTTAAGACCATTTTGGACATCATTATTAGTAGTTCTCAATCAGCCTACCTCAAAGACAGGTTTATTTTAGACAATGTGGTAACAGCTGTTTTGGGACTCCAATGGGCAAAAGACTCCAACCAAGATGTGGCTCTTCTAAAACTCGACATCACCAAGGCATTTGATACAGTAAGTTGGAATTTTTTATTTAGATGTTGCAGGGCTCTTGGTTTCACAACAACCCCAAAATCTGCTCAACGTGTAGTTTTTCGGTGTCTTTTTTGCAAAAAAACAACACTTAGAAACCACCCATAGTTTTGTTCCGAAAATGCTAGAAACAACATGTAGTTTTTGTCTAAAAACTCTATGCATAGGAAATTGACAATTTTTAAAAAAGAATCAATGTGTTGTTTTTTTTCTCCCCAATGTTGTTTCCAATGCAACTAGGCGTTGTTTGTTCTCAATATAATACACATTGTTTTAAACATTACAACACGTGGAGAAATAACATTACTACATCTAAAAAAAAAATAACATTCCATATCCACATGGAAAAAAAAAAAAAATTATTGTTTTAATGCCACTAGGCATTGTTTTTTCTTCAAATAATAGACTTATTAAATATTACAATGTGTAGAATATTAATATTACCACGCTATAAAAAAATACTATGGGTTATATCCAACGTAGGCGTTGAATTTTTTTCAGTTAAGACAACGCGAAACATCCACATAATATTGCTATAGTTTATTTTAAGAAGGCCTTTCGGGAATCGAACCCAAAAAAGTCCATTTAGGCATAGTATAACAATCTCAAAAGATGATTAAGCATGTCTCACCACTAAATAAATTGGTTCAAGCACCAAAATAGTTTTACATAAGCATATCAATCTTAATATATTATAGTCTATCTTTTACCAGAATTCTTAGAACTGATTGTTAAAAAACAATGAAACTGTTGCATGTGATAAAAGTCTTGAAAGTACTAACTTTCAGCCAATAATGATAAGCCTCAGTAGAGTAAAGCATGGAATTAGCATTTTAGAGTTAGAGACTAAAGAATGAACTTGAATGAACATGATGAGCATCATAAAAACAAGATATGACCTTAAAAGCAATGGTATAGTGTTTGTTGTTGATGTCCCCAACCTTCAACTTCAAAAGCCCTGCTAGGCGTTATGGAAGTCTCGCTTAGGTTGTCTGACATCTAAAGAATAGCATCTAAAGAATGGAGGTACATAGTCCAATCGGCTGGATCAAATTAAAATTCTATGAATTAGAAGTTTATTTAGAAGGGGACTAGAAACAAACACAACATCAAACAAGTACCATAACCGTCATAAGTATACTCTCGTGATAATGGTTCCTTAAGAAGTTAAACAAAGAGGATTGTGTAAATCCTTGGATAAACTTCAACAAGCATAAAACTTGATGAATTTCAGAAAAGATACCTACGGCGGTATGTTATCTAGAGTCCGCATAAGCTGACTAGTGTTAGACCCGTCCGCATGCGGCAATTCTACAACAATAGCACAATGACTAGTTAGAGAGATGGATGAAGGGAGGGATAACTTGCTTCATTTGTTCTCGTAGTCAAGTCCTCTTGGAGCAGTTTTTCAGTTTCTCGCTTTTGCAGATGTTCATAGTAACACCTTAGGATAGCTTGGGATAGTTGAAGAAACGGAGATCGGAACCATCGGACATGACTTATCTTCCACCGGAATCGGCAACATAATGTAAATGTTATAATTTTTCCATCGAATCTAGGTTCTTGTCTAGCTTGTTCCAACCGCAAAAGCTTGAACAGATCATTGGAACGATTTGAATCGCCCAAAATTCGAGCTCCTCGCAATTTTGATAGATTAGTGAAACAAGCTGAGAGAAACAAAATATCATGAACTTTAGATTAACCTTGGTATGTTGGCTCTAGTTTCCTCTAGCTCCAGATGCAATCCCACTGCACGATAAGCGAGAGGTCGAGGGGAAAATATAATGGAAAAGGGATAACTAATATAAGAGGGGAAGAACATCTCGCCGCCAGACATCGCAGTTTTCTTATAGACTGTCTTTGAAGTAAAACATCAAAAGAAGAATCGCGCCCACGCGCCCTCAAAGCAAAAAGATTTGTCTGCCATAGCCGGAGCAATCAGCTCTCCATATCCAAACCTGTGTTGCTCAAAAGGACTTTGTCCTCTAGTTATAACTAGTACAAAAGTACCTCGAGGCAACAAATGAGCTCAAGAGTCTGTGCCATCGCCATAGCTTGAAAAGAAAAACACTCGCCGTAAGCCATAGCGAACGACGAATGGGGAGGAGAAGAATAAACATTAAGAAATAATAAAACGGCCGTTTTAGGGTGAGCTTACAATTTTAAATTTCCCCCTTTTCTTTTAAAATTTCCCCCCTTTCTTCATCTAGGAAAGTCGAAAAAAGCTTACAATTTTAAATTTCCCCCTTTCTTTTAAAATTTCCCCTCTTTTCTTCATCTAGGAATAAAGTCGAAAAAAGCATGATGCTAAGCACGAAAAAAGCAATGGAAACCAATGCCCAAGAATTTTACAAACAAGAAACACCACTCCGACATGAAAAAATTTAACATCTTATGTGAAAATAGCAAGTCTACCAATGCTCTAAGCGCAACTTTCACAAGCAAAAATGATGTTGCGTCAACCATCTGCCAAGTCCAACTGCAAAATGTCAAGGAGCAAAGGAATATGCGCAAGTAAATCAATGTTGTAACACAACTATTTGCCAAGTCCAGCGGCAAAAATGTCAAAGGAGGAAAGGAGTATGCACGTAAAAAGGGCAACAAACATTAGATCTTCATAAGGCAATGCATGACTATCATGTTTAAACAGATCAGAAACTTCCTAAAACCCAAATTTTCCAAAGGTAGGCATATAGAAATCCAAATTCATACCCACAGGAAAAATGGCCACAAACAATAATACGATAGTTGAACAAATGTAGCATCTGAAAGAAAAATGTGTCGAGAAAATGTAAGTCCACATAGGGAGCAAACACTAAAGACCTTAAAAAAATGAAGAACTCAAAGGGAGTGAAGGCGAGAGCAAGAAGTTTGATGTAAAACGTCGCCAAGATAGAGGCGAGTCGAATGCACAACGTAAACATTCTATAATGAGTACAGAAGACCAACAAATGTGATTTAAAAAAGTGCCAACGAAACCAAGAAGGAAGGAAGGAAGGAAGAAATTTTTAACGTCCTGAACCCACCCGGGTTAAGAGTAAAACCTAAAGGCCCCTAGTTCAAAAAACATCGCATAGGGAGCTACATAATCAATGGTTAATTAGGAGTGAATCCATGCAATACAGTCGAGTAATATAACTTAAATGGCAAAGTCTCCTTTTGATCTCCACCTAATGTCACACACAATAAAATTATGGAGATGTTAAAATTTGCCTATGAAAACACATTCACCACAAAAGAAATATCTAGTCACATGATACCATAGCAAGAACTGAAACTTTGAAACCTCTTCATGAACAATTGAACCTACCATGTGAAAAAATGCAGATTCCCCTCAATTTCAAGCCTCAATGCAACAATGTCAGACACAACAATCAAAGACAACCAATCTTGGAAGCAACATCTAAAGGAAAAAAGAGTGTGCAAAGGTATGATATTATCGCGATTAATAGAGTAACTTGAGATTTGCAAAAGTTGACATGAACATGATGATGTGGCCCTCCAGTGGTGACATATCATGCCAAGTAAGCAAGGCCGACTTATGACTAGGTTTCATGGGGATATGTAGCAAATTTTTGGTGACATGGCAAGATATGGATGATGTGGGCATGATGATGACTAGGCATTTTCACAACAAATGGATAAAGCGTGAGTATTTTGGTAGGGGAATTTGGCAAAGGAACTTCAAGAACTTAGAGCAATTTTGTTACCAAAAGGTTGCTTATTTCATTTGTCCTTGACTTATTGACTTTGAAAAGGTGTACAATTTTGACGTGTTGACTACTTGGACCTTGATGCTTGCTTTTGAATTCAAACTTCTTATAATGGAATCTTCAACCATGCAAATAAGAGATAACAATGCTGAGTTGCGAGTTGCAACTCCCATAGCAAGCCCTAAAGAAATTGGATCGTGAATGGACCACGTTTGATATGTGTTCGCACCCTTGCCTATTTTCAGATTCAGGGATTTGGCACCATATCATCATGTATGGGGAGGGCCTTGATGCCAAAAGTCAGATCGTTAAAATTCTATGGGAGCAGCTTTCCACAAAATTCTTCTATTGAGGGTCCTCACAGCGGACGGACAACTTCCCCACCCCGGAGCTGCAAATTGGCTCTGGTTACAGACTCAAATGTTGGTATTACCATACAAACCAAGTTTCATGGGCCAAGAGGCACCAAAGAAGCTCAACTCCAGCACACTTGTAGTTGTAAGCAGCCTAGGTGGTGCTGAATTACTGCTTTGTGAGGCATTTGTTTCCCTTCTTTAGAAAAACTAATCATGTAACTTGGCCCCTAAGGTAAGTTTGACGTTCTGGACAATGTGGCAGAGTCAAATCGTGATAATGACCTCATGGAGGATTAAAGTGGGAAAAGGCTGCCTCAGGACTTTTTTGGGAGCCATCTTGGCATGTTGGAGCTTAGGTGGCGAGGTTCAATGCAAGTAAAATGCGATGGGCGGGTGACTTACCCACCTGAAGCTGCCCGAATTAGCTCCCCGCCACCCGGACTCAAGTTTCGTCGATATTACCCTAGGGACCAAGTTCCGTGGGTAGAAGACCAACCAACCCTTGGCCAAGAAGCACCAAAGGACCTCAACTCGAATACACTTGTAGTCAATGAAGAGAAGTTTAGAAAACCAGTCTGCGCCATGTACATGTCATGAGGTTGTGGTGACATATATGTGATACAACCTGTTGCATGTAAAGGACGAGTATATGGCTGTTGAAGGTGTTCCTGGCAAATCTTCAACCTCAGTGGTTTAGAACCTGCAGTTTACTTAGGGCAACCAATGTATGCAAGAAACTTGCAAAAATAATGCAAAGAACTCAAGTTGCAAGTGATTTCCCAAAACCAAGAAAAGGTACTCTCAGCAAAACTTATGCCACGCACAAACAATCTCGAATTTTGATGCCATTTCAATTCAAGCAGGTGCTCTAATATGCAAAGAAACTATGACCAAAAGTCTAGCCCCAAAACGTATGCAGAACCCATTCAATTTTGACAATTTGACCAAGTCAAAATAAAGTCAATGTTCCCCGGCAAATGATTTTGCGAATCGAGGGAAATGAAATATGTTTACAACCTCGACACCTAGAGTTATCTCGACATGCTTGCAAGCATAATGCATCATGTTTTCTCAACAAGAAATATGTAAATGTGACCTCAATAATCGATTCCTAAGTTGATGTGACCGGTCACTTTGCAACAAATGACTTGAACTTAAGATTTTTTGAGTTTTTGATGATGTTTCTTGAATGTTTTTTCTATAATGAGTTGTGGGGGTAAGAGGAAACTAGGTGTAGGCATGCCTCTAGTAGATATGCTAGTTTTGTCATTTTCTATTTTTGCATGCATCCCAACAAATTGATTTTGGGGTCTAAATTTGGCCAAATTCAATTTTTTTAAAGCCCATTACATTTTGGAATAAGACAATTTGGATTGTAAGGATTTTTTGTTTTTAGGGCAAGAATGGCTAGGGATGGGGTGATTTGGCAACAAAGGTGATGATTTGGCAAGCAAAGGGTGACATGGCAATGTGAGGGTGGTGATGTGGCAAGAAAATTAGCAAACAACATTTCTTCTAGTCAAAAACTTTTTGTGACATGGATATGACGTCATGGTGATGATGTGGGGGTGATATAATGGAACTTTTGATATGTATGCACAATTATGCTTGGATTTGGAGAATTCTTTGGCCAACTTTTTGCCTTTTCTAGGAACATCATGTCAAAGGTGTGCTTTCTCTCTCTATCTTTGTTTTTTAGAGAGAGAATATGGTTTGGACTTTAGAAATGGCTAAATTGAATGGAATTTCAGCAATTTTTCATATGTGATGGATGAATGGTGTAGTTTTGACTAGAAAAAATGGTCTTGCTAACTTTGGTCTAGATAAATGGAAATGGTGTATGGAAGGGAAGAAAATGATGTATCAAGAGATGATTTTTTGGGTGGAATGATGGTAGTAAAGCCTTGGGAAATAGCAAATCATGCCTTAAGAAGTAACATCATGGCAAAAGCTTGAATTATGAAAAGTACCATTGATTTTCGAGTGGTCTTCCAAACTTTAACTTTGGGGTCTTCAACCTTTGACTTCAAGTGTTCAAGATGCTTAGGTGATCAAATTAAATGTCCTTCAAGAAATGCCTATATAATGCAAAACCAGTGTCCATCTTTGGTTCTTCATATCAATGTGTCTTCTACAAATTGCCAAGTGATGGATGTCTTCAATTTCACACTCTACAAGCTCACGCATACACACATGTATGAAGTCAAATGCTAGTGAAGTGTGTCAAGCATGCATACAGACTCTTGTATGTCTTTATTTTGTGGCAAGAATGGCATGTGGACAACTTGGTCATACATGGATTCTTAGAAAACCATAAAAACCACACCCTCAAAAAACACTACCTTAAAAAACACCTTAAAAACATCCCTTCAAAAACCATATTGCCCGAGGAAACAACACATTTTAAAAAGAACTACACCTCCTTAAGAAACCACACATTCTTAAACTAAAAACAACGTCTTCTTAAGAATAACTATAAAGATATCCTTGAAAAACCACACCTCAGATAACTCACGTAGGTTTTTAAATCTTCAAAAAACCAACCCGTATTCTATTTTACTGTTGTTTTCAGCTGTGGACCAAATGTTGGGGTTGTAGTGTTTCAGCAATGAAAGTATTCAATTATTTGAAGCCATTCTGCACAACTCAAGATCAGCAGTTCTCATCAATGGTGAGTGCAGTCCTTTCTTCACAATCCAAAGAGGAGTAAAACAAGGTTGCCCCCTTGCCCCATTCCTTTTTCTGATTATCATGGAAGCCCTCCATTGTAGGCTGGATGTAGCAAAGAATACTAACCTTATTAAAGGTCTAAGGCTCCCCTCGAAAATCCTAAGGTAGATCAAATTCTAAATGGGCATTTTGCAGATGACACTTTTATTTTAATCTCAATGGATGAGAATTCCATTACAAATGCTCAAAGAATCCTTGGAGAATTTGGTGAAGCTTCAAGGTGTAAAATTAACCCTGCCAAATCAGCAATTCAAGCAAGAGATCAAGAAAAGGGAGAAGTGATGGCTTTAACCATGGGATGTAAGTATAACTCTCCTAGCACTAGTTCAAAAATCCTGGGTATCCCATATGCAATCAGAAGTAATGCTTCAGATCTATGGGGAAGTATTATTGAAAAGTTCTACAAAAGGTTGATACTCTAAACTCTAAATATCTCTCCAAAAATGGTAGGGCAATTATTGCTAATTTTATGATTTCTTCTTCTCATGTGTATCAATCATCAGTTATTCTTGCTCCAAAAAAGATTGCTAACAAATTGCGGGAATTATTGAAGATTCATTGCCGTGGGCAAAAACAGAGATGCCGGGCACCGGTCTCAATGAAAGAGTGTTGCAAATCAAAGAGTAATGGAGGATTGGGAACTATTAATATTGAGAAGCAAGGGATGGCCTTGGCTGCTAAATACTTTTACAAGGCCTGCTATAACTCCATCAAGCACCCTATATCCATCCTGATAAGGCATTATATTGGAAAATGCCATCCTTATGGGTGGAGGTCTCTGAAAATGGAGCTCCCCCACTCAATCTTTTTCGCCTTTACTGTCCCAAATTCCACTCCAGGTATTATCAAGAAGTGGATCAAGGCTTGGGACCAAATTAAGGGGATTTACACTTGGAAAGAAGGACTGTCCATGGACCAAACAATCTTTTGGAATCCAGCATTCCTTCTCAACAATCCCAACCTCTGCCTGGCTTGCCACTTTTCTGATCAGGCCAGGCTATGGAAGAGTAAGGGAATCATCTTTATCAGGGATCTTTTTGATACTAATGGTATTATTCCCTTTGACAGATCGACTTTGGCAGAAGAAGGAATGCAGACCAGAACCCTCTATGATAATGTCCTTAATGCCATCATGCATAACCACTGGACTCATGAAGAGGATTCCTGGCTAAATGAAGGAAAAGAAGGTTATGCAGTTAGGAAAGCATATAAATATCTCATGAGGGGAGAAGGAGTGACTATCCATACAAAATGAGAGGTTCAACCGGATAGGTGCATCAAGAATCTGAGATTTATGTGGAAAAGTCCCATTAATCCGAAGATTAAGTCATTTATGTGGCAATTATGGCATAAAGCTTTGGCTACCAATTCAAAAAGATATAGGTTATCTATGGCCAATTCTGACATTTGTGAAAGGTGCCTTGGAGCAAGGGAGGATGAAAACCATCTTTTTAGAGGGTGCCTTTGGTCTGAGTGGACTTTAGAGCTTGCCTCAGAAATTCTGGGTTATGATCTAATTCATCTCAGTGAAAAAGACTTTTTTATGCCAGAGAATCCCAAAGATTGGAGAATTTTTGTCCTCCTCTGGAGGATATGGAAGGGCAGGAACTCCTTCAATTTTAATTGTGAAATTATTCCACCAGAAGGAATAATCAAACAGTTCCAATTTGATGTTAAGTGGATTCAAGAGATTAATGGGTGATTTTATGACTGCAGGTACTTTATTTCTGCTGGTGCGCAAGCTTAAGTGGAGGAAGATGGATCTAAACGCGAATAATGAGTGGATAAAAATATTCGGAGCAGCCAATGTATTGGAGCACATGGAACGATGCCAGTGTGGATGCTGTTGTGACCAGAATTACAACATAAGAAGAGAGTTAATCTGCCAAGCAAAGGATAGCAGGGGCCGGTTCAATATGGCCAAGGCAAAATTATGTATGTGCATCTATTGCACTTTCCATGAGAAGACAAAGGGACAGGCAAGGAAAATCAGGAATCTCCATCTGAAATCTTATCACTGATTACTCTATCTACTTCGAAGTTACAGACTTTTTCAGCAAGATATTTTTAAGTAATTATCAGTTTGTCTCGGTATGAACAATTATAGGCTGATCCCTGATATAAAATCAGGTTTTTTTGGATCACCTTTCTATTTTAGGGTTCCTTCTCCCTTGAAAACGGAGTTTTTGTAAAATCTCTTATTTAAATATATATAGAAGCCTTCAATTAAAAAAAGATTTGGGTTTTCTAATTATTTTGCATGATTTAGATTGCTTAGCATTTCAAACATTGTTATGGCTTATTGACATTTTCCTATTGATATGAATTTTACGTCTCTCCAGAAAACATCATTGAAATGCCACTGAATAAAAAATAATTGATAGTCATTGATTTTATTTTCAATGAGCAATTTCATTCGTTGCCTATAGATAGGCTTCTCATTCATCTCAGCAGATTTTCTACAATGGTGGACAGTGGGTAGCCGCGCACATGCGAACTACCCACGAAAAATAAAGGGAAAATCCAATTATATCATTTGGACCCCAAAAAATATAATGTTAATAGATGAGTGGCTGGTGTACCTGTCGAAAGCTTATCATCGGGATTAAAAAACCCCGCCCTTTCGGGTTTTCGAGGAAAAACCTAGTGATAAGCCTTCTCGGCAAGGCCAGTTTGGACAAGCGTAAGGCATAGAAATCGCTCCCAAAACCCCCATGGAGAAGTCGAAAAATGCCGCCAACCCTGGGTCTTTCCACATCACCAACACCAACAAACGCAGACAATGAAAATATACCGCAGGATAGCATCACTTTCGGGGTGGAAAAAAGCATCACCCCCGGTGGAAGAAAACCATGATAAACAGAAATTTGTGCACAATACAATAAACAAAGAAGGGGAGGGGGTTCAACGAGAATAAGGTATTGTCGAGAGAAGAGGAAATAAGATGTTGATGCCGAAGAACCAGCGCCTAAAATAGCTAAAACCCTAACGAGGGGGCATGCGCCTCATGCATGCATGCAAAACATGCATGTTCTCGGCCCCATGTATTAAATGCCCCATGATGTCCCTCGGATCGATGCGATTAGTGTATTAAATGCTAGCAGAGCATGTCACATCATTTATAATTTGAAAGTAACTTTAGTTTGAAAGTAAATCCGGATGCACTACAAACTCTTAAATTTTTCAATTGAATTGAATTTACAATGTACCAAGAATCTTTTGTAACGATGTTAGGTTTTGTTCATTTATCGCCTTTATGTAGAGAAGCTCTCCTGCTACCACATCTCACACATAATTTAATCGTTTCCGTAGCATTGAGTAACCCAAATTCCTTTTCCTTTTAATCTGTTTGTATCATCTGACCCAAGAGCTTTCAATCGATGGTAAGATACATGAACAAAAATTTTTTCTTACCCACTGTCCATTCAACTAATGTTCTCAACTTTTACGCTTATATGAAGGTTGAAACCAATTTCTATTGTCCGACTAAGAACATTAAAATTTGAATTTGTGATGTTCAGAGTGTAGCACAATCCCAATAGCAATCCCAAACATAAGTCTCAGTTAACACAAAATCGGATTGTTGAATATATCACAGATGGTCAAGAACATCCATATATTAAAAATTATCTACAATATGAACAGTGCGCTTTGAGATGTCCATGGTAAAGTTGAGACTATGCTGAAATATTCAAAGCTACCTAAATTTACAACACTATAGAATATACACAACATGAGACATGTATGCAGTTGTTTTATTTAGAAATGCATCTTTACCTTAACTTATAATCGCCATAGAATGAAGACTCAATTGTGTTTTGCTTCATTGAAGGAAGAATGCACGGAAACAATCATTTCAATCATTTCAGAAGAACTATTACAAAGACAAATATTATTGTTAATGAAAGTTGGCTTGCATTTCCAAAGCAAGAAATTTAGGAATGAGGTATGATAGAGTGTAATGTCCTTCTACAATTGTTTGATGATCTAAATAATATTGAAGGGATGTTTTTTTTTAAGCTGCAACTGCTTTAAGAAGAGACTGAAAAGGTGGAAATTGAAGCAAAGCAAGTTTTGAAGATGATAACATTTCAAGCAACATGAGAAAATAATAAAAGCCAATCACATAAAGATAATGATAATGTAATGATCTGACGTATGAAAACATGGTTGCTATTTCAGACAAAGAGATAGATGAGCAGTCTACCATGACTGGAGAAAAGGATGTACACATAGCTCAGAAGGATCCTGAGGTTATGATTGGTGTGCACTTGATGCTCAATTGCATTCTCGTTCTTAATCGCATCTTTGAGGGAGATTCAATATCGAGGAATTAGATCTCCGGGTCTTTGAGGGAGGCTCTCCATTTTTGTGTATCTTTAGGCTTTGTCCACTTAATTTAATCAACTTCCACATTCAACTTCGACTGCCATTTCTCATGGCAATAACCTTAAACTTACTAAGGAACATGACTTCTTACCTAAAGCAAAGAGAGCTCATCCTAATGAAAGGCAAAAATTTATAACATATACCTAGAAGAGAAAGAAACAAAGAAAAAGTTAACGCTTACCCACATCCCGATTGCTAGTAAGTGGAGAGCTTGGAAACAAACAAAGCAAGCTCTATCCTAAAAACAATGTATGAAAAGAGTGCCACGACCTCAAGAGGGCATCATTAGCGAGGACGTGTGATGACGGTAACCAAAAGTGCTTAGAAACCCCATTTTCTTTTCCATATGTTTTCATATGCTCTTTGCATTCAGTCCGGTCCCTAAGCGCATGATCGAACAATATTTTTCATTTGTTCCTTGTGTTCTAAAAATGGCCTCTAACCGCATGATCAACCAATATTTTTGACGTATGAAGAGAAGCAAAATCCTAAAAATCTTCAAAACAACCCAAGCTCCCTCAAACTCCTGCAAAACAAAAACAAAGAAGAACCGGTAAAGGCGAGGAGAGGATGGTCGGGTATTATAGGTTACAAGCCTCGGTGACGGATAGCCAATGCCGGTGATTGAACACATATTTTGATTTCTTTTCTTGCCTTGGAAGCAATCCATACAACCGCATAATCCGCATGGTGTTCGACCATATCTCGATTCGGCCATAACTTGTGATAGATGGCCGGGCGGAAAAGTAAACTCCACGATGCACGCCTATTTTTCATTTTTTCCCTCTCTACCTAAAAAAAAAAAACATCGTGAAAACGTGTAATGATGTCCCTCATCTGACATATAAGATTATGTGAAAACTACCAAAATATCCCCTTATGATGAGTTTGTTTCAAAATTACCAAAATGCCCTTATAGTTTCAAAATTTTAAAACCCTTGTGTATATTTCGTAATTACACAAACTCATAAGGGTATTTTGGTAGTTTTCCTCATATGATAGTCAAAACCTTAGACAATTTTACGTAATAAAAATGTACGCTTTGTGATTTCAGCTGCGTTATTATAACGTTATTTTTATTTTGGCAGTTTTCCAAGGTAGAATTTCTTGTGGTGAAGCGCTGTGGATTTTGTTTGCCATATTATTGCGGGTTCCTGATGAAATGCAGGAAATCGCGTTTGTAAGATTTCCGCCTCAGTGAGAGATTCGCTGAGTCTTCCCAACTCCGGGATGCCCAAAAATTCGACGATTTATCTAATTTGTTCAGGGTGGAATTATTAGTGGTTCTTTTCCAGTCCTATAGACTGCGGGACAACAACTTAACCTGTGAGCCTGCCTGCCTTTCAAGGCTATCTGCGGCCACCTATTAAAACACCCTTCAAACTCGATCAGACCCTTGCTTTTTCTTAGTAGTGAACCTGCAGATCCTGTCTCCATGCTTAGTGACTTCAACCAAGGGATTTGCCTCTCAATGCCCTTCTGGGGAGACATTATGTTGGCTCACCTTTCCAGCATAGATGTTTGATAGTAGGACATAAGCTGATGTATTTCTGGGATCTAATTTAGAAACTTGTTTTACTGCATACTCAGCTAATTCCACCTGGCAATGAATGCAACAAGCACCTAAGAAAGATGTCAAATTACTACGTCAGGTTCAAAAGGCATTGTGTCAATCATGGCCTTAGCCTCATGCAAGAGTTTCGACGTCAAGAAGATCAACCATGTATAATGCTCAATTGTTGGGGAGATTTTATGAATGTAAGACATGCTATCAAACAAGAACCGAGCAACATTGACAAGCCCTCAAGTGAGTACACATGCTACTAGGAATTGAAATGAAGGTTACCCTGTTCGGCTTAAAGCCATGCCATTGCATTTCTCCAAAGAGCCCATGGCCTCTTCCCGAACACCATGATGAGCATGCCCAGATACCATGGCATTTTCCACATGAAATAATATCTCGATCTTGCATTTTTAACGTCAAGACCTGGCCAAGGGCGTTTACAGTGCTGCCACATTTAAGTATTGCTGTAAACGAAATTTATGATGCACGGATATCTGCAATGCAGTCAACATTTATAAGATGTGTATGGACTGTGTTTTGACGTCCTAAAGCCTCGACATTAACACATGCATTTAGGATTTTGATGTAACAGAAAAAGACCTCCAGATGTAGAATATCTATCCTCATTTTCTAAAACACCCATAGCTTCATTACTTTCACCTTTGCAAGCATATCCTGAAATGATTGCAGTCCTTAAATTCATCATGAGTGGCATTATTTCAAATATACAATGTGCATCTCGAATACTGCTGCATTTAGCATACATGCCAAGTACACTTCAACAAGCAAATCCAGTTCTAGTCAGCTGATATATGATGGCGAGATGAATTTGCTTTCCACTTCAAATTTTGTTACGTGTAGAAGATGTCGACAAATAACACCTTGTCGAGGCTTCCAATCAGGCGACTGCATTTTGTCAAAGAGCAGTGAACTTGCCTTTGATAATCTCTGGCTCAGAATAGCCTGCGACATTATAGCTGATCCATGAAACCATATCCCTTATAGGCGTATTTACTGAACGCCTTAAACGTTTTCAGTATACCCCATTTCACATACGCTTAGATGGGGAGCTGCCACACACAAACCTACTATCCATATGCGGCACATTTCTCCTAAGTTCTGCATGAATCAGTTTTCATAGCCTCTCTATATTTGGTCAGCTGCTGAACTCAACATGCTCATATATGTGATTTTGTCTGGCTTTTAACCCATACTGATGCATCTTCCAAAATAGCTCAATAACTACATTCTCTTCTTCTTAACAGCCATATGCAAAAATCATGCTATTCCAAGAACCTGCATCGAAAGCACAGGAATTCTATCAAAAACTAGATGGAGATCAAACATTCTCTGAAATTCAGCATACATGACGATGAGACTACTTCCTATAATGGTATCTAAATTAAATTGACTTTATGAGTGCATGAAACGCAGCCCATTCTGCGGTCCCCGTACTGTGAGCACTGAAAATAGTGGAAATAAACATGACTTTGTCGGCTTTCAATCCCCTGCTGTTGAAATAGTTTAAAGAGTTGGACTATGTCACCCCATGCCTTGCTGAGAATACCCTGATATCAAAGTAAGTCCAAGTAATAACATTCCATTCTGGCATCATATCCAAATACTTTCTGGGACTGATCAATGCTACCACATTTTGCATACATACCAATAAGGTTTCCAAGGAACAATATCTTCATGTAGTCTGGCAATTGTTATGAAAGAATGAAGATACTTGCCCCATCCCAAAACTCTATTGATACATGCATTTTAAGGCATTGATGTAGGTGACATTATTTGGGCTAAAGCCATGTTATTGCATTTCTGGAAAAACATAACAGCTTGATGGCAGATCCTGTTGCTGCTTGCAGCCCCCCGATCATCATTGTCCATGTCGATCGTCTCTTTCAAAAGTTATGTCATCCACACCATGCAGGCATTCTTTAGCCATCCACATTGATAACCATGTCAATAGGGTTATTACCACGAGATGGATGCTTGGGATGACTTCATATTTAATAATGAGCATGGACATACGGTCAGGATAAAAGCCATTTCTTGCTGGCACATGCGTGCAGAAAACAATATATATCAGAGCTTCAATTACTAAAGCATTGTGGCTACCAAGCTCAAAACTTCCAGGCCTCCTTCAATCAATAGACCTTGACAGCATAATTCCTTTAATGTTTGTTTTACAGATTTTCCTTTGAGTTGCCCCGATGGTACTTTTATGTGATCTTCATGTATTCTGTGAGCAATTTGTTTTTTGTAAGGATGATCAGGTAATCTAAAGGCAAAATAAATAGATATGAAACTCTAAATAACCAAAGTGTGCATACCTGTTCAGATTTGTTGTGAAGCCATATTTTGGAAAATCGCACAATCATGAGCAGGGGCATTTTTGGAGTAGACTGGTTTTAAGGTAATAAAAGGCATGTAATTTAATTGCCTCCCTGCTGAGGGTGCCCTCGACCCAGCTAATGGCTTCAAGCCTGTGATTTTTCAAGGTCAAATCGTCTAACAAAATCGTGGGCAGTACAAATGTTTAGATAACGAGGCCATCACAAACGGCCGGACATGGCAAATGGCAACTCATGCTCTTGCATTGAGTGTACACCCAAACTCCCTTGCATTTTCTATGTATATGCTCTATATGTCTACATTTCCTTGCATTGCTTTTATATGTCTTTTCCTTGAAGGGCCTTTAGCTAGAAAATATTTAATTCACATGAAAAGCATTAATAAAGAATAATTTTGTTTTATAGATCTACTTTGTTAATTTGGAAGTTCCGGCATGGTAGGAAAATGTTTTAGTTTTTTAATGTGATTTCCCTAAGATTGTTTATGGTTTTGGTTCGTAGGGGAAAATATTTTTTTGTTCTTTCAAAAATGAGATCATTTTCTTTGTATTATTATTTAGACCAAGGGTTCTTATTTGTGGAGTTTTCCCAATCTTTCCTTTTGGATCTTCTTATCGTGTTACTTTCGGATTGCAAGTGTCGAGTAAATGATGCATGCCGGGTTATCGCTTCTAAGCGATTTGGGAGACATGATGGGTGGAAAAAAAAGCCAAAAAGTGGAATCTTACAGATTGTTTTAGCGGGTTGCGATTGTCGAAGCCGGATGTTCTGAAATTGGTCTGGAATGAAATTTCTTGAATACTATATGCAGTTGTTTTTGGAATTCCTATAACAAGGTAGTGCATTGCTTTGTTGGAGAACAAAAGGAAGAAGAGTCGAGGGAGGTTTTCAAAAGTGGAGGAGTATAGGAGGGTATAGGATTGGTCTAATCTTTTGGGCTAATTCTAGGCTATGTTATTAACAAGTTTTTCTTGACTGGGTTAAGTGATTTCCTTTTGATGTGGCGAAAAACCCCCTCTAAGAAGTACTTTGCAGTAGTGGTTTTGCAAGGATGATTCGATTGCAAGATGCATATTGGATCGGTATTTATTAAATCCCTGGGTTTTGCATCGTTGTTTGTATGATTTGACACTTTCTATTCTTTGCTCAAACAAGCAAACTTGACACTACTTGAAGATGCACCACATCCTCTTGGGTCTTCAAGATTGCATAAAGAACTCATTGATTGCATTCTAAAGATCATGTAAGGTGTAATTTGTTTTAAAATTACGTTTGATGCTTTAAGGACCTCATCAGTTGATCATGCAAAGGTATGACAATTTCCTTTAAAACTTCGTTTGATGGGTTGGTATTGAATGGACTATCTATGTTTCTACTATTACTTTTACCCGCTGAAGGATTTGAAGGGCATCTTTGAAGTAGATGCGAAAAGCCCATATGCCTTATTCTTAAATGGTAAAGAGAAGGAAAAGCTTTGATTTATTTGGTGATGTATGAGGTGCTTGGCGAAAAGGTATCTGCGGATATGGAAGCACAAAATTTAGAGTTTATTTCATTGAAGTATGCTCCTATCCACTTGAGATGTCGGTTTTTTGTTGTTGTTCATGTTGTTTTAGGATGCCCAAATGCTTAACATGTCGTAATGATGCTTACTTTGCCATTTTTAAGATGTTAACCCGTCTTTGCAATTACATTGTTTTAGTAAAAAAACAATTCTATTCTATTCGTATATGTACCTCTTTTGCATTTACGAAATTAGGCTTAGCAACTTACCAAATTGTGAAGTTAAGCAGCGGTTCTAGCTTTTGCAAAAACACATAGATCTTCATCTTGCGGATAATTGTTCTATGTACAAATATCATGTCATATATAAAAAGTAATTGACTAGAAGACAAAAATATTGACTATTTGCCTACATGTTTTCAGTTCAGGCACAAATTGCATATTGTCCACGATATTGAAATGTTGTTCTTAAGATGCATGTATTTGTTAACTTTTAGGACTCCTTGAAAAGTTTTAGATGCAAAAGTTGGAATAATATAATCTTTTACGCTGCGGTGAAAATATCATGAAATTTGGTTGCTTCTCTTTGCCTTAAGCTATTCAATGTCTAAGTGGGTTAGATGCACTATTTTGGCAAAGAATCGGGAGGATATCAATTCTCTTTATTTGATGTTGAGCTGGTATTGTCTTACCTTTTGTTGAGAATTGGGATCTTTGCAATTATGATCTCCACCTAAGGGCTTGGGACCCTTTGAATCCCTTCACATGTAAGAACATTCTTCTCAAAGCCTTACTAATTTGTTTCACATCTTATTTATTATGCGGCAGGTAATTATTTACCATGGGGTGTAAGAAACGATGGAGCGATTGGATGGGCCATGCAATGACATCAATAATAACCAAGTAAGGCATGTTCTTTCTTTATGAAAATTCATAAGCCGAGACATTAAAGCTAATTGTTAATGCAAATAAGATTGGAAAAACTTATAATTCAATGAGATATTACTATCGGTTTAGATTTTAAATCCGTTTTCAAGTTATAGCCATAGGCTGTTATGTACGGGACCAAAACTTTCGACGACACTCAACCTATAGAAGTTTGCTTTCTCTCCTCATATAAACTATGATGGTGGCTGCTATACGTCATTGGAATTGGTACCATATGTTGATCTCGAATTTTATTGTGTATGAAACTCTAAAGATTGGGTTATAAAGGTTACGCCTCGTCGAAGGATGATTTTGAATTCAATGTAGTCCCAAAGCTAGGATGTGATGTTGTAGGCTGGAGCACTTGGTCACAACAAACAAGCTTCAAGGACATCGTCTTGCTATACTTTTGCATGATATCATATGCTAACTAAAACCGGCATGGCTTGCCCGCGAGAACTACCAAGGGCTTGCATTGTTATTGCCATATCCACAGCGTAAAGATTTTCATAGCCACAAGCACCAGGTCATAGCCAAATTCGTTTAAAAATGGAGAAATTGCTAACCAAAGCAAACAAAAACACATTACTATTATGATAAAAAGAAAGATAAGAGATCTTGAAATCGTACCCATAGTTTCCGACATCTATGCCTCCATAGAATTAGCATGGCGGTATCTCCAATTGCCTTGAGCAAGGCTTTTAGGGCAAGAACATGCTATCAAAGCCAAGAACATGTTTTTTTCAAAGAAATAGACCTACAGCTGACTACCAACTGCCGACCTGGAATGACGGACCTATCTGAGCAAAAACAATGGGAATTTCCTTTATTTTAATGGGTGGTCCAAGGTGATCAAAAAGTGTAAAACTTATTAATATACATGAAATACACGGTGACCATAGTCATTAGATTTTTATTTGTTAGAGCAAGAATTGTTAAAATCAAAGCTAGCCGCATTATCAGTTCTTGCACAAACGAGAGCTGCGGCAATTTGGATGTATAGCTTGGCCCCCTTTCTAAGTTGAAAATTTGAGGGCAAAATTCTGACCTACAAATCTATGAGTTTAACCTTTGTGGCAATCTGCACAAATCCATCTAGAAGCAAGATTATAATTAACCAAGCTTGCATGCGTGTTAAAGCATGTTTTGAAAATGTGGAGCTTAACTTTGTTCTTGGTTTTATCTTTGGAGCTTGTCTTTATTACTATTGAACATGCACGCTACTTATCCACTACATATGGTCGAGGCGTTTGATAGTGCAAGCGGCATTTTTGGGAAATATGGGCCATGGTCCATGCAACCTCGAGAAGGGCTGGGCGCATTATACAAAGCCTAGCTGCTATTTATCATTGGAATGGTACCATATGCTAATCTCAATTTTTTTCTATATATGAGACTAAAATGTTGGGTTGTAAAGCGTTCGGACCTCTTGCACAAATCATTATTTCTAATGTTGTATTGTTTTGTTTTACACATGGTATGGAAGAAGGTTTTGATAGGGGATTATGTAATGTGTTTGTATCCATTGAGGATTTTCATAATATAATATTAGTACAATAATTGGAACATGGAATTTTGAGGATGCCATAATCGGCATTATAATGATTGTTTATGGCTATAACAAGATATCCAACATTCAATATCCTAATTATTCATCATTCTTCTATATCCAATATTACATGAGACTTTTTGAGAAAAGCGGATATTGGTTCTACGTATCCCCTCCCAACTCTTTCTACATTCTTTAATTTAGGCATGGATTGGGATCAAATATATGGCTTAATATCGGGGTTTAAAATGTTAATAGGCGGAATCTGAACATGTTATTCCTTTCATCATAAAGAATAATATTTTTCTAAATTCTTTAATGTCACGAAGACTATCTTGAACGATTATAAAGGGTGCGATGGAGACCACAATTCAAAGATGTCTTCTATTTTGCATAAAGAACAATATTTTCTATTCAATCCTTTCATGGCCAACAAGCATATAATTGTCATAGCAATGTTTATTGCAAACTGCGGTTAATATAGCAATCAAGCTCCACGTCTAATTGAAACCTTTAATAAAAGTTCAAAGTTAAAACCTCCAACAACTGCTTTAGAGATGTAGATGTTTTTTCTTTAAAATATACCAATCCCTATGGTTAGATTGAAACCATTTTGTCTCCCTCTCTCATACGCATAAATTGGTTGGTATGTAAGGTAACATAGACTAGGATGAAATTACCAAAACAAATTAGGATAAAATTGCAAATGTGGAAACATGTACATATTGTATACATTACATCTAGGTTGCAATTGTGTGGCAAGTAGTTTGTAAGAAAAGTGCAATGGGCTCAAGTTCACATGTCATGAACGTTTAGGAGGCCATATTCACATGTCATGAACATTTAGAAAGCCCTATAGACCTACAACATGCATTTTATTCATAACGGATGCATTTTTTTTTTGAGGGAACGAAGGTATGATTTTCTATTAATAAAAGTGGTATGCATTTTTTGTGATTACCACGCATTTGTTGCATTTGTTCACGATGCATCCCCATGTTCTTTAACCACCCCTCACAATATTTTGCGATAGCTTTTCAGATTTGGCAAGCAAGTCACAACTTAATGAATAGCTCGGATAAACTATTGGTACTAAGGCTTAGATTTTTAAGATACAACTCCTTTAAGGCAACACAAATTCCTCTTTTAGCGTCCGAAGATTCCGAAAGGATTTAGAGTTGATTAAGAATAATAAACAAAAATACATATAGAGCCAAATGTGTAATCCTACATGCACACCGGAAAATGGAAAAATCACAACCTTTTTTTTTTTTAATGTAATTATGGACTTTATGTAACTACATACCCATATGCAATCAAATCTTACCCATCACTTATATCAAAACTTATCTTAAGAAAAATTTGTTGCAATATCATTAGCACAAGGTGAAACATTTCTGACATGATCCAACTTAAACTATGTACACCACTAGCGGAGTAAATGACATTCTTCTTTGGAATAGAAATTGAGATGACCTATTTGTTGTAATTCACATGAATGAATGTAATCTGTAATTTATGTCCTAAAAATACAATGTCTTTTTGTCATCTATACAACTTAATTTTAAAGGAATAGCCATTGTTATTTCAATACATAGACCATCATTTTGTGCCTGCAAATGTATAAATTAAAAGATAACACAAATGATTGTCATACGGGGCAATTCAACACACCCGCCACGAGCAATTTTTCTATATCTATTGGATCTACATCTACAAGCTCATAATTCCTTGCAATGAAACTATGCTTATGCGACAACCTCATCATTCCTTGCAATGAAACCATACTTCTAGACCAATACATTTGACATGCACAACTTCTTATCATTGGTATTATTAGACATCTATGCTCGCAACCCCACCCCTCAATATAGAAGATTCTTGCTAAGCTCGGCAGAATAGAATAGTTGGATGGAGATGCCCTAATTTTTGTATATGAAATACATATGGCAAGAATGCAAACTTTGGGCTCCATTGTTGCTTCCACAACCACCTTTCAAAATTGTTACTAGGCCGGTGGCATGGGCACCATAACTAGTACACATGAAAATAAGAATTTAATAAAAGAGCGATTAGATTTAAGTGTGCTATTGATACACTTGAAAACAAAATTTAATAAGGAACGATTAAAATATGCACTAGCTAACATATTAGATATACGAATCGAAGCAACATTTGACATATTGAGACATATTTAGTCTAGTGTTTGTGGTGAAATCGTGATCGCCGAATTTGAAAGCCCAAACAAGCTGTTGGGTTTTTTTTTTTTTTTTTTTTTTTACCTCTTTATAATTTATTACATTTTTGTACCTCTTGTCTTTATCTTTATATCTTGTTTTGTATAAAAATCCGGCGACCACCCAATATGCAGGCCATTAAGAGCGCAATCCTTCCTACCTTAATGCTGGCATGCGTATGAAAAATCGACGCCCAATATGCAAGCCATTAAGGCTGTAATGGGCGTATCGACCTGAAACTACACTTTCCATGCTCAATTCCTAGTGCACAAATTCCCGATTCGTGCCTAATTTGATGTATCTGATGGAGAAGGGCCATTAAACTTCATATCGGACTAAAAGGGTCAGAATTCAGATTAATGTCTTTGAGTTAAGCGCTTTGCAACAAAGGCGACATTCATTGCCGGGTTCATGGCGGAATCTCGACTACATCTCGATGAAAACGTGTGTCTGTGAGAATGCCATAAATGAAAGCTTTATACGCCATATCTTCTATAGATCAATTCATTGGGGGGGCCTTACGCCATGTCTTCTATCTTACGCTTCATGGGAGAATGGAATGGCATATCTTCTATACGCTAAATTAGAGGAAGAGATTCAAAGAGATCCCCTAATAGGTGGAAGTTCTTAAGAATAGAAATACTCCATATCAAATGAAAATAAAACTCACTTCCACAAGCTTCATCTTCTCGAACGCGGTGCGAGCTTGGCCCTAAAAGGCTGATACGAGCTGCCTCTGCCCCTTCAATCGACCTACACATCAAGATCCCTATTCATTGCTTCATCTTGCCTCATTCTTTGACGCCGCTATAGCTCATCTCGATCTTGCCTCGTTGTTGAAACCGCTACCATAGCTCATCTCCATAGCGTCGAGATAGCTTGAGCCGTGAAGCTTCTGTTAGGGTTAGGCATTAGGGTTAGGTTAGGTTTAGATAAGCGATTTTCTTCTTTGCTTATATTTATTTGTTTATTTATTCAATGCATTTTTTTCTTAGTTAATTGAATTCATTTTGCATATTGCTCCTTTTAGGCAACACTTCCACGACATTAAATCGACATTCTTGAATGTCATTGGATGAAGCTAGTCTTAAATACGTGATTGCCCAATTTCACACTTGTATGTCCCTCTTGATAACCTATTATAATACTAACATTTACATGGGTATAATGCGGGGAAAACAACATTTAAAGTTTCCTAGCTAATGAGGAATCATAAGTCACATAACATCACGGATGAAAATTTTGAAACTTTAATATTGTCAAAACATTATCGATTACTTGCAATTGCTATCGCAAACTTGAAATTGTTTGATATCTTAATGAAATTATGTAAAATTTTAATATCCCAAAGTTGTTCTTCTTCATCTTATTGTGCACAATACGCTATATTTTCAAGATATCATTGGTCATTTGAGATCCATATGGAATTTCTTTCACAACTTTCTTCATCATCGCATCCCATATTGGACATGCTAGTCCTTGCTCATTATGACAAAAACAATAGATTTCGGAGGAGGCTCACGGGTGCGCCTACTTTTCTTTGCCTGAGCGAAATCTTGCTAACATATTCCATTGTTTTAGTCCTAAGAACCTTATTATTCTTAAGCGGTAGCTACCATTTGAGATATATATGGGCTGCTTGAAAAGTCCATATATAATGAAATTAATGCTTAACAATTTGGATGAAAGCGAGGAATAGGACCATTTCAAAACATTACGATTTGAAAGGTTTCAAACATATAAGTCGTATGGGTCTCACATATAAGTCGTGGTGTAGATCATAGAACTCTACCTATGAGAAGCGTTGGCAGTAGGTTATGAGTTGTACATGCATTCATGAGAAGCGTTGGCGATTGAATGTAAGTGAAGACTATCAAAATGAAAAAGGAAATTTGCCTTACTTTGAGGTCGTTAGAATTGAATTTTAAAGCAATTAAAGTCTATCAGCGCCCCATACGATTTCCGCCAGTATAAAATACAGCGTGAAAAGAATATATATGAAACCGGTTAGGTTTCAACAATTCAAAGACAATGATTGACACTGTATGATATTTTTGGAAAGTATATCAATACACGAACCGTCGGATTTTGGAGATAGTGGGATACATATAGATGTGTATGTGGGCCGGTGGAAGCGTGTTGGGCATAGCAACTATGTTCTGATTAGGATTTGAACTATGATTAATCGGTTTAAAGGGATTAGTGACCATATTTTGGCTCCTTATTACTTGCTAAGTCAAGTTGTTAATGATAAATCTTGCTGAACATTTGAATTAAGAATATATATTTTTGATCAATTTCTATCGGTGTTATGAGCCACAACATGTCTAGTAGATTTCTTGACAAGCTTATTGAACACAATAGATGTGTATAAGGTGGCCGAGGATTCGAGGTTTGGAAGGATGCCATCAAATATGTGTTGGAGGTGGAAGACCTCACGGGTTTTAGTAGATCAAATGGGCGTAGAGTGCACAAGCGGGGAGTCTTGGCAGGTGCAGTCTGCGGGGTCTGGTGAAGCAATGTGAAGCGATGCAAAGTCCCTTTGGTGTCTGGCAGGAGGAGTTAGCTGGTTCAACTGGTGGGGAAGTCTCTACAAGTCAAGGCTAAAGAGGCACAAGGGATCATTTCATGCAAGGTAAGTCCTTCCATTAAGCCTTAAGCTTAGATCTCTTGGACCTAGAGACATGTGGAAGTTTTGTTGAAACATTATGAGGAAAAACTTCCTCTCGGATAGATCTTCTTGAAAATGAATTAAGAGGCTTAAAATTAAGAGAAGATGAAGAGGTGGAGAGTTTTTTAATAAATTTGACAACTTAATAGTTGGTCTATGTGGTCTTTGGAGTTGTAATATCTGAAAAGGAGTCAGGTGTTGCAAATATCAAGAGCCATAGGTGACAATGAGACATTGGCTTTGTTCATTAGGAATTCATGCAAGACTAGGGAAGAAGCTGAAACTACCTTAAGAAACTGAATGGGAAGTAAGAAAAATCTTAAAGGCAAAGTCAAAATGAAGACACTCTGAAGTCTTGTTTGTTAAAAAAGAAAGAAAAATTGTGTGCTATAAGCGCCATGGTGGGACACTATAGAATGAATGTCCTAAGCTTAAGAAAGAATTTAATTGTTATACTTGTGGAGGGAGAGGCCACGCTGCTTCAAAGTGTCCAACACCAAAGGGTTATGGAAAATCTAAGGGAAGAGGAGAATCTAGTGGGCATCGGGGAAGGGGAAGGGTCGAGGCTATGAGAAAGCATATGTAGCATAAAGAAGAGGGAGGCTAATGCAAAAGGAGTTACCGAGGAAGTAGGCGAAGATGAGGTAAATGTTGAATTTCATTTGTGCATGAAAGCATAGGCACTAATAAATCGATCACTTGATAGTTGATAGTGGAGCTTTGAAAGATCAGTAGTCCAATCACCGAAATGTTGAAGAATATATCAACTACAAGCTCGAGAGGGAAAATCAAGTTGGAAATGGAGCTCTTCAAGAAGTAAAAAGGAAGGGGCTTGTTGCAGCTAGAAGATCTTGAAGGCAATATTGTGAACATAGAAGATGTTTTGTGTGTACCAAAGCTATAATCTAAATTTAATTTCTGTCGGTCGGCTTTGTGATTTGGGATACAAAGTTGTTTTGAAGGAGACAAATGTAATGTGTTCTTGAATAATGAATTGAAGTTTTTGCTAAAAAGAGTTGGCAATTTGTTTGAGATGGATAATGTTATGCATCATAGCATAAATTCAATTCAAGAAGAGAGAGTGTAGATCTATGGCACAAAAGATTGGCACACACAAATCGTAAGAATCTGAAATGGTTATTAAAGCAAGGCTACATAAATTATCATGACATTGGAGGCAAATGAATTTATTTGTGAAGGATGTGCATTGGGCAAATTAAGCAGGGTTGCCATTTTCTAAAAGTAAAACAAAGGGCTCGACAAACCCTTGAGTTGGTACATTCGATCTATGTGGCCCATTAAATGTGCAAAAGCGGAACCAACAAAAAGATACTTTATAACATTTACAGATGACTATAGCGAAAAAAATGTAAGACATATTGTTTGACAAGAAAATCTCAAGCTTTGAGTGCATTTAAACAATATGTAAATGAGATGGAGAGAGAAACCAATCTCAAACTCAAATGCATTAGGTCTGAGAGGAGGTGAATACCTTGCAAAACAATTCAAAGCAGGTTTTGTGTTGCTCATGGAATTAAAAAGGCGGCTAACCCGGCAGATACTCTCCTCGGCAAAATGGGGTCTCGAGAGAGAAAGAGCGGGACCTTAATGGATGCAATCGAGCCATGATAAAAGGAAGTGGTCCACCAACAAGCTTTTGGGAAGAGGCGTTAAAAGCTTTGTGTTAATACAAAACATCTTGCCTACAAGCCAAGTTTAAAAGGAAACATCCAGGATGCTATATGGAATCGGATAAAATATAAACTATGAGAAGCTAAAAGCTTTTGGATGTTTAGTTTATGCACATGTTCCTTTTGAATTGAGAAAGAAATTAGACAACAAGGCTGAAGTTATTTCTTGTAGGCTATGATGAGCATTCTAAAGGATATAGAATATATGTCGAGAATCAAAAGGCGGTATTGGTCAGCAGAGATGTCTTATTTAATGAGCACATACTTTATAAAGATAGATACAAAAAAGGGAACCAAAATTGTCACAACAAGACCCGGAGATGCCTATGTTTGATTTAGATGATGCAGATGATTATGAAGAAGAAAAAAGGACTTGAGTACAGCAAAAATGGAGAGTTCAACAATGCAACTGAAATGGAGACTCGAAGTGCAGATTTAAGGTCGAGTCGATTGGTCATCATATGGAAAAAAGGAAAAGGAAAACTCAGGCAGAAAAATTAGTAGACGAAGCTAAACTAGAGGAGGGAAAATTATATGGTAGAGATGAGTCAGGGGGGAAAAGTAGAAGACATGTGTTGCGTTTGAGCGGAGGCAGATTATGGCTATTTTAGAAGATGAAACCATTCCTCAAAATTTTGAAGATGCTCTACAAAGTCCGAACAAAGATAAGTGGATAGGCGCCATGAATGATGAACTCAAATCTTTTGAAGAAACTAAAACTTATGACCTTGTCAAGGCTGATGTAAGCAAAAGGAATGTAATTGGAAGCAAGTGGTTGTACAAAGTAAAAGTAAATCCCCGATGGCGAAGAAGAAATTTAAGGCAAGGCTGGTTGCTCAAGGTTACACACGTAAAAAGGGAAGAGATTATGATGAAACCTATTCTCCTATAGTTAAGCTCCACGAGCATTAGAGTTTTGCTTGCTATGGCAAATGCATTAAATTTAGAGCTGCATCACATGGATGTGAAGACAGCATTCTTAAATGCCACACTTGAGGAGGAGGCTTATATGAAACAAGCTCCAGGATATTCACATGGCAAGGATATGGTCTGGAAACTCAATAGGGCGATCTATGGGCTAAAAACAAGTCACCAAGAGAATGGTACTTATGTATAAATGGTTTCTTACAAGAACGGGGGCTTTGAAAAGTTACATAATGATGGAAATCTCTATAGATTTGAAGAAGATGGAGAATATTGCATTATAGCTTTATATGTGGATGATTGTATCATGATTGCAAATTCTTTGAAAATCCTCAACAGGTGCAAAAGCATTTTGAAGTCAAGGTTTCAAATGTCGGATCGGGGAACTCGAGAAAGTTTCTTGGAATTGAGGTTATCGAGAGATAGGAAGCGTAAATGGATAAAATTGCATCAAAAGAACACATATAGAGAATATGCTTAAAAAGGTTCAAAGGCTGGTTGAGGCAAAGCCATCCAAAATTCCAATGACAACGGGGCATAGACTAACCGATGTTCAATAACGCCTCAAAAGATGAAGAAAATAAAATGGAAAATGTACCATATAGAGCATTGATAGGGTGTTTACTCTTTTCGCAAACAAAGACCACGACGACATTGCCTATCTTGTAAATATCTTGAGCGAAGGAATCATGATGCTACTAAAGAACATTGGGAGGCAGCAAGCCGAGTTCTCAAATATCTAAAGGGAACACAAAAACTCATGGTATATGTTTTGATTCAGAAAAACCTAACTATGACTTGTTATAATGATGCATTGGGGAGGAGATCTGCATACAAGGAAATCTACTTACGGCTATGCTATATATTTAGGAGGAGGTGTCATAACTTTGGAGGTGCAAGAAACAAGCGGTAGTGGCAATGAGTTCGGTGAAGCGAGAATATCTTTGCATCATCCTTAGCTGCCGAGAATTAGTTTGGTTAAGAAGATTGTTGGATGAGTTAGGATGTATGCAAAAGATCCCTACAAGTATGGGTGACGGTCGAGTTGCATAGCAATTGTAAAAAATCCAGTATTCCATGACAGAACCAAACACATTGAACTAAGTATGCACTTCATACGAGATTTAGCAGAGAAGAACCTCATACAAATGAGATATGTGGAAACCAATAGTCAAGTAGCAGATGTGTTTACAAAAGCATTGTCAGAGGTAAAATTTGTAAAATTCAGAGAGCAATTGAATGTAGCAGACTTATGTTTAAAGGAGGAGTGAAAGGTTTCAGCATATAAGTCGATGTGTAGGTCTCAAACATATAAGTCGTGTGTAGATCATAGAACTCTACCTATGAGAAGCAGTGGCAGTAGGTTATGAGTTGTACATGCATTCATGAGAAGCATAGTGGCAGTGAATGTAAGTGAAGACTATCAAAATGAAAAGGGCCGCTGCCTTACTTTGAGGTGCGTAGAATTGAATTTTAAAGCGATTAAAGTCTATCAGCGCCCCATCCGATTTCACCATTATAAAATGCGGTGAAAAGAATCATTATGAAACCGGTTAGGTTTCAACAATTCAAAGACAATGATTGACACTTTTGTATGATATTTTGGAAAGAAAGTATATCAATACGAACCGTCCGGATTTTGAGATAGTGGGATACATATAGATGTATGTGGATGGGCGGTGGTGGGGCATACAGGAAGCGTGTTGGGCATAGTAACTATGTTCTGCATTGGATGAACTATGATTAATCAGTTTTAAGGGGATTAGTGACCATATTTTGAAACCCTTATTACTTGCTAAGTCAAGTTGTTAATGATAAATCTTGCTAGACATTTGAATTAAGAATATATATTTTGATCAATTTCTATCATACATTTATAGTTTGGGGTTGGGTGGAGATGGAATGAGAATGAGAATGAGAATGAGAATGAGAATGAGAATGAGAATGAGAATGAGAATGAGAATGAGTGAGAATGAGAATGAGAATGAGAATGAGAATGAGAATGAGAATGAGAATGAGAATGATTTTTATAGATCCAATTGAGGCCAATCGGCCTATGGGATATAAGGGCCTTAACAAACTTATTCTTGTCGGGTTAAAAAACCCCGCCTCGAAGAGTTTTCGAGGGAAAAACGCGGCGATAAATAAGAATCTTTGTCAAACCGCACAAGTATACATCAATGTATATATACATGTCAAGTGTGTGCAGAGGGACATGGTGATCGCGCATGTCCATAACCTCCCCGAAGGTATGATCCCGGACTGTGTCACGGATCTTTCGCACTCAATGTCACATGTAAGCGGTGAGGGCCCGACCAACTTCAACTCAATATAGCGTCCATTTGATCATATCTTTGGGCAACTTTGAAGGGTATGAGATTCATCCTCAATGTGGACAACTTATTTTATTTTGTCAAAGATGAACTTAAAACTAGGTCCTCCATAAATATTACAATGGTTAGATGTATAAGAATGGATGTGTAGCATCGTCTTGAACCATTGTAGCTATAAATAATAATGCAATATTTGAACAATTTTTTTTTTTAACATGGTGCGCATATTCCATATCAAGTTTATTTCAAAGGCATAATAAAATTGTAAATTTATATTCAATAGAAGTCATTATAAACTATATTAATATTAAAGCTTGGATGTCCATTGTTGTTGACATCAAGTTTATTTTATTTCGAGGGCATAAAATTGTAAATTTATATTCAATAGAAGTCGTATAAATGACATTAAAGCTTTAGCTTTAAATGGTTTCCAACATCTTGAAACGTAAGGGATTCTCCTCTATTGTATTTGAACTCGGTTCAATTTCACTTTCTTGCATTTTTGACCATGGTACAAAAAGTATTTTTCCTTCAACTAGATCCAATATTTTGTTTATGATTGCATCAACACGTGCAAGGTTTCCTACTCAAAGGTATTTTGGTGCAATAGGGTTAACTAACAGTTTAAATTAAGAGCTTAGATACATTGGTAGTGTTTTTCATGCAAGAACCACCTCCATTGTTCGAAGGCTTTTCCTATAGTTAAAATGCTTAGCTATCATTTTGCCTTCGGCATGCCTAAACATTGTCCATAAATACATAGTCCTCAACATTTTGTCAACTCAGATGAATAATAGTTGCAGTCAGCATCAACCTCATCCGCCAAGGAATGTGATCTCTAAGTATGTTGAAATGAAGCGGTTTGGTATTGGTTTTCAAATCTACTTTTCCACATTCTATGCACTAATATCAAGGTAAAAGATAATTATGTTCCCCATTATGTATGTAGCAAGTCCTTTGTTCCCCATATTGATCAAAATCAAAACATGTATACAATAATTCAAAAATAATATAATCTACAAAAGTTCCCACCTACATATTTTGACAATTTCATGTTCATCTTTTATGAAAAGGAAAGTGTGATTTTTGTATGCACAACATCTTATATGTGAGGATGTATCTAATTAACATATATTTGAATCTCATCGTGAAGGAATGTGGTCTCAAAAATTGAAGGAATGTGGTCTTAGAAGTCAGTCGAATTTCAATGGTTTGACTATTGTTTCTACTTTTGTGTGAGTTGTCTAAATCTACTTTCCACATTCTATCCACAAGTGGACTTAGAGCGCAAAGTCTATTGTTCCCATATGATCAAAATAAAACATGTATAGCTTCAAGGTTTTGGGGGGCATTACAGCGTGGACCGGTGGGATCCTCCGACCCGTTATAGCCGAGAGCGGATCACCACGGAATGCCCGGACATACCATCAGGGACCCCACCGGTCCATGCCGGAAATGCCCGACCAAAAACCTTGAAGCTACAATATGGTATTAGGGGGAGGCGATTTGGCGATTTTGGCGGCTATAGCATTGGTGGGATCTTGGCTGCGGCGAGGGGCAAGTAACTTCTTGATCTGGAGTTTCTTTGTGACTGAAATCAAGGGTTTTTTTTTTTTAGGATTTTGTTCCTCCTCTCGTAGAAGCCGTTTACGCTCTTTTCATGTTTCTATTAAAGGTCTTGAGGTCTTGTTGGCGCATTCTTTTCTTGAAGAGATTTTCGTTTTGAGGTGTAAGATCTTGGGAGTTGCTTTCCTTGAAGAGATTTTTCGTTTGCAGGTGAAATGTTGGGAATTTTTATTTCCTTTTCATGAAACAGAGCTAGATAGCATACTATAAGATGCTTTTATATTACGACCATTTTACAGGGGTAAAGAATTTATGGATTCAAGAGATCTTGCTTTGAGTATGATAAAGAAGCTCAAATTCTATTTTTACATAACGAGGGGTAAAGAAGCTATGGATTCAAGACATCTTGCTACGAACATGATAAAGAAGCTACGACCCTTTTTAAGAGGGTAAAAAAACTATGGATTCAAACTACCTAATGACCAGTCTTGGTTTGAATAGAAGTCGATTCAAGCTTGGCTCTGCTGAAAGCAGAGACTAACAAAGTTGTTAAATCGACAAGAAACGGAGGATTGTTAAGGCTAGAAATCGGAGATGGAATGGTAGACTCAACTACCATTCTGCAATTGAATCGTCGCCACATGGCAATCTAAATTAACCCAATGCAAAAATTGTGACCCAAATACCATATTGTATACAATAATCAACATCATCTACAAAGTGCCTACATCTTAAATTGTTCCCTGTATGTGCAAAATAAAAACATGTATACAATAATCAACAAAACATTTACATCTTTGCATGTTGATCTTTCGTATAGGAATGCCCCCGACGGCTTAAATTCCATTTGGAAACATTCAATGGATGGCGAAGCCGGGAGGCAAATGTTGACCCCACGGAATTTTGCCGTGGGCTTATTCCTAAAAGAGGAATGACAGTGGCGGTTTTACTGCCCGACGCGGGCGCTTGACGTGGCGAAAAACTTCTTGTTTGTCGCCTACGCCATTTCTTTCCCTCCCTCCACCGCACAAGTTCGTTTGGAGCTATGGCTGCCAGCTATGAGACATGGCTTTTTTTCAAGATTCATGATCCGACCTTATTTTACTTGTTTTTTCTCGCCTTTATGCAACGCCCTTCAAAACGGCGATATAGCGGCTGCTTTGTTCTAGTGGCTAGTTTTCTTTAAAATCTTTGTAAGATATTAGTATTTCTTGCAAGATTTACAATATTTTTCTTCTAATCTTGTCTTCGTTATGTGCGAGGTTCTTTTAATATGGTTGGAGGTGCGGATGGCTACTATCTTGAAGCTTTTTTTTTTTTTGTTTAGCTTAGCCATAGATGACATGCAAGAAATTCGGTGAAATTTGAAGAAGTAGGTTTCGAACTATATGAGTTCTATGTTTTTGCAATGTAACTCATGATTCAAGCGAAGTGGTTGGATCAAATGTTGGAATTTGAATGTCGTGCACTCTGAGACTATTATTTGTTATGGGATGTTCGTAATTTATTGTGTTTAGCTGTAAGTCTATGCTTAATCGCTTCATTATCTCTCGTAATGCTTAAAATTGGATTTAATTTCGAGAATACAATTGGGGTAAAAAGTTGGGAATATCGATAATATGTAGCATAATAATGTGGGGTTTTTTTGTGTTTTTGTATGCTTTTCACAAAGGTTTGCCTAAGATTTCATGGCGATTTTGAATAGATGTACTAATCATTACATCTAGAGTGCACCATTCTTACCCGTTGATTTAGCTTTTTTTCAATGGTCCAACATCCAAGGCTCACAACAAAAGCCCTCTTTTTATTTTAGGGGCGAGTTTTTTTCCTTTTTTAATTTTAATTTTTTTTTTTTTTGGCATGCAAAGTTTGAGTCACATATTTTAGAGTTTTATTTTGTTGTTTGAATGCGAGGAGACTTGAATATAGGGCAATCTCAATTTTTCCCCAGACAGTTCATTGCAAACTAGAAAACTTGCCTTGCCTTTGTTTATTAAGGAAAGCCGGTAGCTGAGCTCATGGGTATGGCCAACGGTTTTTATGAGGGTTTTGTTGGAGCACCGCATAAGAGAAGAAGAGTTGAGTCCAAGTATGGAAGTGACAAAGGCTTTGCATGTGATCGTAAAACAACCGCCGGTTAAGTAGTTTTTTAAAACTTTTCTCGTGACCCAAACGGCAAAGATATTGGTCTTTCCTTCTACTTGCTGGTATGTGTTGCTCTGTTTTCCATCTAGTTTCAATTCGAGCAAAGTATTCATAATGCCAGCCTATGCCATATCCTCTTCATTTGGCATGAACCTTCTCATCCTTTTGTGTCAGTATATGAACCCTTTTGTAGGCATGTTAATGGAATCCCTTCCGCTAATAGAATTTCCTCCACTATCTTGCATTCTAGCCATGCCGAAATCCTACACAACCGCTCTCCATGCACATTATATTTTCATGTCCTTGTATAAAACAGATTACATGCGGCATGGGGGGAGGTCATCGCGGGAAGAGAGGATATCAACATCCTTGTAGAAAAAAGCCTCAAATTGAATGGGTGGACATAAGCAAAGAAGTTGTACCATGAGATCGGATGGCATTGTACCATGAGATCGGGATGGGATCGGATGTTTGCATGACCGGTGTTCTATAGAAAGTCCATGTGGAAACAAAAAGAACGTATCACGTATTATGGGCATTTGGCAAAGATCTCAAGCTTTGTTGAATACATGTAAGCAGCAATCAAAATTAGGCAAGTTGGAACAATGGCACAAATATGCTGAGAATAAACCTTCTGGAGCTTGCATCCAATGCATTCCAATGCTATCAGAGACGTATTGTTATTATGTACATTCACTTTGTGGCTTCAAAAATCGATCCACCGGTTTGATCCGCTATAGAATCGTCTCTACCCCATGCTCCGCCAACACTGATCAAATCCGGCACTTTCGGCACCATGTCCCGAAGCATGCGCCGCCATCTCGAATGTTGAAACCCTAGTCCAAGCATGCACCGCCATTTGAATGTTGAAACCCTAAAATTTTGCCATGTCGAATATTTGAAACCTAACGCTGCCCCTAATTCCAAAAGTGTGGTAAAAAACATTGTTTCCTTATCTATTTTTGTTCAAAATCCTTTAACCTTGGAAAATTAAAATGGAACCCTTCCTCACAATATCTACCATATTACATATTCATATTATTACTCGTATTACTCATATTATTGCTTGGTTATTGTTAAAATTACTAGTTATTACCAAAGGGGATTATTAACAATTCTTTTTTAAATTGTAAATATTACATATTAGTTCAACATATTACAATGAGAGAATAAATGGTTTTTTTAGGGGCCCGAAGGGCCCAAAAATTTTTTTTTGTATAACAACTAATACATAAGTACCTTTAACATTAATTAACACAACCATTGGGTCCAACATATTTAAATTAAAAATCCCCTTAAGCCCCCCTTTGGTTTGGGTGCTTATTCACACCCGGGTGACGTAGAGGGCGAGAGTCGTTATAATTATATTTCCTGTACAAAATCAACACCATATAGTATTTTGCTTCAAATCTTATAGTATTTTGCATATCTTCTTATCACCGGTATACCAATTTGTGTACTTGCATACCCTACAAAGCGAGGAACTTTATGTACGATTGTAGATTAAGGAATAAGGGTTGAATACGCCTATCCAACAACAAATACAAAAAAAATGACATTTAAGCTTCACTTTTCAAAAGATCCACGTGGCATCGCACGATTGGACTAGAGGGCAGAAAAACCGCCACCGACATTTACGTAAAAGGAGAGAAATTGAAGAAATTGCAAAATTAATGTTGAAATGACATGGCCAAAATTTCAAAATTGACAGGTTCCAACATTTATAGGTTCCAAAGGATGCCTAGCAACGCTAGTAGATAAGTTAGCCTATGTTATTGATGATGAGGGGTTGAGAGCCCATTACCTCGATTCAGAACCCGTGATCATCAGGACGGAGCAAGTTTTTCATCGAGCACTTGCCAGTTCCGGATCTTACAGAACCCGCAACGGATGATCCAGATCGTTCGTATTAACAAACCTGCCGGTTAAGGTTTTGTTCAATTTCCTTTGATTTATGTGCTCTTGATTATCAGGTTTCAACAAAGCACAGTGGTACGGGTCTGGTGCTTCATATGTATGGGCTATGCCATTATGCCAGCTGCTGTAAATAACATTTGTACGCTTGTTCATGTCATTGAGACATTTGAGCGGACATGGATGCCTCCGTGAAGCAGTGGCATCTGCTGAGAGTATGCTGCATCAATGCGGTATTATAATGTCTGAAGATCATGCTTTCCGCTTGCTGCAGGCTTGCGGAATTCAACAAGACTACAGATGTATAAGACAAGTGGAATCACTTTTGGTTCAGAGGGAAACTCTCAACTCCTATTCTGGCAGACCATCTCATTCGTTTGTTTGCCTCTTATGGGAGCATAGTTGAGACAAATGAGACATTTAACAAGGTCGCAAAACCAAGTGAGTATACATGGAATGCAATTATTCTAGCACATGCTAAGCATGGACCTGGTAATCTGTCATTTTGTTTGTATGATGAAGCACTGCTCACAGGGGTAAAGAACAACAAATGTATGTACCTTGCTGCCCTTAAAGCATGTAGCACAATGATTTTCCTCAATGAGGGGAGATTTATCCATGATCAAATAATTAAAAGTGACTTCTACTCAGATGTTAATGTAGGAAATACGCTGGTTGATATGTATGCAAAATGTGGAAGCTTGAATGAAGCATGCAAAGTTTTCGAGGAATTGCCTCATACTGTGGTATCTTGGAATATTATTATTGATGGGTATGCTCAGCATGACAAAGGCTTTCTTGCTTTACAACTATTCAATGATATGCAGCAGGAGGGGATAATCCCAAACGAGATCACGTTCTCAAGCATTTTGAAAGCATGTGCTAGTGTTGGAGCTATAGAGCAGGGCAGGTGTATGCACGAACAGATAATTGAAACTTGTCGCAGAAATAACATTGTTGTTATAAACACACTTCTTGATATGTACGCGAGGTGTGGGAACATGGGGGAGGCTCGTGCAGTCTTTGACAAGCTTCCTACAAGGGATGTGGCTTCATGGGGTGCAATGATAACAGGATATGCGCAGAGTGGTGATGTTGGCATGGCTGTAGTTTGCCTAGAGAGTATGCAGCATGATAAGATCAGGCCAAATAGTTTGGTGTTCACTGCAATTCTCAGTGCATGTTGTCGTACAGGTTTGGTAGAAGAAGCTCAAATTTATTTTAAGTCTATGCTAGAATGCTATAGCATAAACCCAGATGTGTATCATTGTACGTGCATGGTTGACCTTTTGGGTCATGCCGGATACTTTAGAGAAGCTAAAAGTATACTTCAAGCTACAAGGCAATCCAACATCTATACGTGGATGGTTCTTCTTACTGCCTGCACAATACATGGGAACGCAGAATTAGGGAGAGAGTGCTTCAGGAAGATTGTGAACATTAACTCTAATTTTGCTCCTGGTTATGTAGTGATGTCAAACATGTATGCAAACATGGAGAAGATGGCTCGTAAATTGAAATTAGCTCATTAAATCAACCTTCATGCAGATATGTTGTGCATAATTCCATGACTGTTGCATTAGAAAGCTCTGTCTTGTGTGGATGTGGTATGTTTATTTTTATGCAACGTCTATGCTTCAACAATCTATGCCACAGTTTACAAGTCTTGTTGAAGCATAAGTTGACCACTTTCTGCGGAGACCTTTAGCAACCAGTATACACATACCTCAAAAACCATCTATGTTACAGTTTGCATGCTTTGTTAGTCTTAGTTGTTAGTCTTAGTTTCACCTTAAGACACAAACTAGGATGATATATCCATCTTGACATCAGCAACCTCCAGCTCCTTTTCTGGGCCAAAACCAGAAGATGACTCATTTCTTCTGCGGAAATTTTCAGCAATTAGTTAGCATGCTCCAGCTCTTGACCATGGCCTCTAAGATGTCTCTCTGAACCTGCAAAGCCTTTTACTCCTTTAAATGAAGATTTATTTGTTTCTTCTAAAGTCTGTTGTTTTCGCAAAGTCAATTCTGAGACTCCAATGCAATTTTATTGAACAGTCTAAATTCAGGTTTTAGTCTGAATTAAACTCATTTGCTTTTCCTAGACCATGGACTGAAGAGGAAATGAAAGCGCGAAAGGAAATGAAGAGCAATGATATTATGCAAGTTGTAATAAGCATATAAGGAGAAAACAAATAGAATCGAACAAAGAATGTAGAAGGAGAAAGATGAAGGGCCTGAAACTTACCTCGTTTTCTTTGTTAGGAGCTTGGTCCACGCTTGCCAACATCAAAGGATAAAAGTGGAAAACATAGTTTTGATATCCATAAGCACTCTTGGAGCTCATCATATGTGCAAAAAAATGACCGCAGAAAGATAATTTGTGCTCATCTGGCTTAACTGAAACTGGTTAAAGGACGGATGTTACACGGTCAGCATGGGAGGAGCAAAAGCCCTGAGGGCCTTCATTAAGAAGTTCCAATCTCCACAAATTGGCATTGAAACCTTCAATGTGCTTATTACAACCCATTCTCACTTCAAAGCGTCTAAATGAAAATGGAGAAACGAATTTAAAAAGTACGATCGCTGGCGCCGAAGGCTTAGTACAATCCATTCTGTGAATTTAAAACATCATTAATCTGTTTTCCTATTCCGCCATAGTTAAAAGTTATACAGAGCTTAAATGGCCTGACATATAGCCTACAACAGAAAAGATAAATGCAAAAGTAGTGGTTATATGTAGTACACAAACCACCTCCAGCTCGTTCTTCAGTAATGTTTGATGCCATATCAATAAGCTGTTGAAAAATAATGAAACGGAAATGCAAAATGTATTGTTTGCACCCAGGCTTTGCTTACAACACCGGTTCATATAATAAAGAAACTATTGGAACATTGGGCAAAACATAGTGAACTATTAGTGGCTCTATAGTTTAGCCAGAAATGAGGCCTGATCCCTTAATGACAGGGCTGGAAAATGCTGCCCATATAGATTTTTGCAGAGATAATAGGTACAAAGAAACTGCAGTAATCTCATTCCCCAAAACAAATGCTCACATAATCCAAGCATATTCATCCTTTAGAGGTTTGGCCTGGGCACCATTTTCATGAGCAGCTAATTAAATCCAAATAATTTTGGTGCTATTCTCGTATATGCAATTATTCTCACTGAGAAATGAAAAAATCCTTTGATGAAATTCATCCACAACTGGCAGCTTTAGACAATTACATGTATGTTGATGGACTGATTGCTTTGCATTTCAAAACATAAATGCAGGGTTGGTTCTTTCCATCTTGAAGTTCTGGTTTGTTGTGTTGCAGACAGTTGATCTAGAGACTTAAAAGGAGGCAAAAAATCATAAACATTGGGATGCAAGGGGTGGAATAAAAGATTGAAAAGACAATGGCCATGGGGTTTTGATGAAGGAATGAATTGTATCTTCAAATGATCGACCTGTTGAAATGTGAGTTCAATGTCTCATGCTCAGCTTTGCGAAAATGCCAATGGTTTTTGGTAAACTTACTGGAGTGTAGAATTATAGGCATTTTGTCTGAGAATTGTAGTACGGCAATACGTTTTGCCGTAGAATGAAAAAATGTTAATCCAGAAACGTTATAGATAATGTCACGTGGAACTATTTTATTCACGTGGTTGATACTCATGTAGTTTGTTTTAAATAGAAGTGAACATTAAGTCCAGTAATAACGTACAATATGCCAACCATAATCGGAGAGTAAAATCAAGGCTGGCTAAAACAACCTAACGCAGAACACAGTTTGCAAGAATAGATGCACTAAATTTCTTTGAAAATTATCAGAAATAACATCAACTTGCAGTACTGAAATTGAATTGATAAACAATGACCGAGTTTTTGTGAGGGGATGATCAGACAGCATCTGCTTACCATAATAATAATAGTGAGAAGCACAAAAATACAATAGTCTTTCACAAAGAGCAATGCTTTATGCCAAACTTTTCAACATGGTTATGTAGACAAAATTCTTAGGTTCTGATTAAGAAACACAAGCATATCGATAAGATGAAGATGTAGTTTAAGCAGAATGACAATGATATTGACAATAGAGATATTCTTCAACACCAACAAAAAGGCTGGCATTGATGATAAAGTTCAAGTAACATAAAAGAAACTCAATTTCGTGCATATGAATCATCTTGTGCCTTACTATTTTCCACACCAGGTTTGCTGATTTCCTTCAACCCTAAACCTGGTCTAGAAACCTTGGTGTCTTCATTTTCTTCATATTTCCATACATCTCGAAGGGAGGCCTCAAGATCTGTGGCATCAACAGCAGAAGGCAAAAAGCTAGAAAGATCATCCCTGGCCCCAAAACCCCCTGCACGAATTAGGTCTTCATCCGTTATGGGAGCTTCCATATTAAAATCAACTCCTGATTTTGGTTCTTCAGCTGGGCGAGGAGGATGAAGAGGCGATTTTGCATGATATGCAGGAGTCTTTGCATCTTTATCTAGGGCTTCAACAGGTCTGCTACCGTTATTCATGCTCATTCTAAAAAGTATAATAAGAAATGAATGCTTGAACCTTAACTCGAAACAGGGAAATGTGAAAGCGGTTGGGTCTTACCGGACTGAAGCTTGAAATGGGGCCGGTGCAGAGGAAGATTATTAGCTCAAAAAAATTGTACTTCTGCCAAGTGTTTGTATACATGGTAAAACTTGGCACGCGTCGACTTTTGGAATTGAAAAATTGTGCTTTGGTTTGAAATTTAAACCAACGAAACGTTAGGGCAGGCCACATTTCTCCGTAATCTTATAACTTTCATATCCCACCTAGGCTGCTAGTGCCATCTCACACGTAGTGCTCACCGAATTGAACAAAAGGGGGCAGCACGTGCGAAATGTGGACTGCCCTAACATTTTGAGGGGAAATGTTTGCTGGCTGGCCATTACGTGAGGTGCGGCCACTAGCTCGCCAGGGCCTTACCCCGCGCATTTTATGAGTTTGGGATATGGAATGTCAAGAAGATTTGGAAACTAGCACTTGTCAAGAAGATGCTCAGTCGTGCATTCTTAGCATGGGGTCGCCTTGTTTTTATGCAGGTTAGGACATTGGAAATTAGAATTCTTTGCTCTTTCCTTTTCATGGGCTTCTGGATCTAATTTGTGAAGGGTTGTTCCTCTTTATCGCTCATTCCTATCCCTCGATCCCAAGAATGTCTCAATGGATATTCCCTATGGCGCATTCGTAGCCGTCCGTTGACTCCATGATGGGGTCAAATCACAATTTCCACATCAGCATAAGGTTTGAGAACTAGCACCAGAAGTCAAAATACACGTGAGGGTTGCTAGAGAAGTTTGAATTGGTTTCAAGCATGGAGACGAGCCTCTCAATCCAAGGCTAGAAGCTTGCACTGACAAGTTTTTGTGTGCCTGAGTAACAGGAGGTATCATGTATGCAACGTGACTGTAGCATGGACTATAAAGGAAGCAGGTTCCTCAGAGGTGCTGATCCATAACAATGTCTTCGCCATTTCAGCTGAGAGCTGGAAACAATATGGTCACTGAGAAATCCAGGGCCTGTTCATGCGTAGCCATAGTTAAGACAATCAGATCAACTGCAAGTAAATGAATAAGTTATGGCAATGGCAAGTAAATCAATAAGTTATCTGCATTTCATGATGGGTATGAGCTGACATGCAATGTTTTCTGCTGCAGCTTGCATGAAATCAGAGTGAAAGAGTTTGGCTGCCAGACTTTGCCATATCATAAGCACAGACGGTCACATATTGACATACCATCCTCGTCGCCCTTTCAGTCATGAAGCCATGCATTCCTCTCCTTGCAGATTTGTTCCAGCAGCACGAAGCCACGTGGCCCAGCATGCAACCAGTGCTCCAGAACACCTGCACAGAGGCAGCAAGTAAACAACACCGGAGCACGGGGACTTGAAACCCTCATGGAAGCCAATCTTCCATGCTCCACCACGGCTTAAAGCCCGGGGGCTATTCCCATGCAAAAATGCTCAAGCAAGCATGGTGAAACAGACAAACAGACAAACGTGCAAATACGTGCTTAGACACACTATGATATGCAATGCGGGAAGCAAATCTAAATTAGTTATACGTAAGGCTCAGGGCAGCAGCATGCCTCATTTGGAGGCCATCCATCCTGCGAAGCTCTCGCATGAGGATGCCTCTTGCCAGGTTCATGTGTGCCCTGAGGGCTTGTCTCTCCTCCACGGACACGCTCACCTGCTTCCATTCCATAACACCAAGGCATTGTTCCAATGCATGGAACAACCTTGCCAATTGCACTCTGAGGACTCTGAGAGCAGGTACCACACTCTCAGCCATTGTGTTAATCCCCACCACATTCTCAAGCAGCTCTCCTGCCACCTGCACATGCTCATTCTTCGCAGAAGCAACAACAGGATTTGGCAACCCATTTGCAACTAGGCTGGCCACAGAGAGCATCTGCGCAACAGGAGGAGGATCAGCAGTTCCATAAAGCAGCCTGTGTGGAATGGCATGGGCTGCCACAGGATGCACATGCGACAGAGCAGGCAGGCTGGGTAGAGCGACATGCACAAGAGGAGGAGGGCGCGACAATGGCAAATCTGCAGGAGGTGGAGCGCTTGGGCGGCTGGCAGGTTCACGCATGGCCACATCACTGTTGATGTCGCTAATTTCAACCACCTCTGGAGCCACCACATGACCGTTGGCCTCCATTCCTGGCATACCTGCATAATCATAGGACAACTTGTGCCATGAAATGCACCACAATGCTGCCATGAACTACACTACGCTATCAGAAGAACATAATTTGTAGAGAAATGGAAATATAAGTTCATATTCATATGGAAGTCAACCCAAAGTACAACAACATCTACACGAAACAACAATAACAAAACTAAAGCAGCAAAGGAGTAGCTACACATCATTGGAAGAACAGAGCACTGGCACACAACCATGGTATAATCAGAGAAGTTTAGGGGAATGTAATCAGCTCCAATGCCCTCTCCTCCCCCTTCTGGTATGTATTCTTCGTCCTCCACATCAACAAAGTGAGCGTCGTCATCGCCCTCGCTGCATGCATCATTCCAATACCGCTTCCTTGACTTTCCAAGCCTCTCTACTGGCTGCATCCCAGCAGGCACACCAAACAAGACGCACCTCACATCACTAGGCATTGCACGCTCAGGATTGAGAGTTATCTTCCAAGCGGCCTTCACTCTATGCTCGGATATGAACGCCGTGTTCGTAGGTAGGATCCATCGGCTAGATAGGGACGAACTTTCTTGTGCGCAACATCGACACAGCATAAACAAGACTGGTAGATATATCGCTTCCCTACCATGGTAATTCACATAGTGGGCAATGCAAGGCGTTCTTGTTGTCAAGGACAACAAGATTCTTCAAATCCGATCCCGTACCTCAAGTAAAGATCTTTTCCCATTTCTATCCGCTTCTCATCGACATTATGCGAGGCTGAACTTGTGATGGACTTTGACATAATGCTTCGTGATATCGACAAGACAACCGAAGCAATGGGGCCTCGTGTTCTTCAGGGCCTTGCAAATTAGAAGCACACATGCCGGCTTCTGAAGGCCCCAATCAAAGGCTGCTAGTGCTCGTCAGATTGAACAAAAGAGGGCGGCACGTGCGAAATGTGGACTGGCCTAACATTTTGAGGGGAAATGTTCGCTGGCTGGCCATTACGCGAGGTGCGGCCACTGGCTCGCCCTAACTAGCACTTGTCAAGAAGATGCTCAGTCGTGCATTCTTAGCATGGGGCCGCCTTGGTTTTATGCAGGTTAGGACATTGGAAATTAGAATTCTTTGCTCTTCCATTTTCATGGGGTTCCGGCTCTAATTTGTGAAGGGTTGTTATTAGACACTTCATACAGAATGGCAAGTTGATGTGAAAAGCATATAGCACATGTCCTTAGAGGTTATCCTTTTGGTACGAAATTGTGGGAGGTAAGATACCAGGAATTCACATTTGGTCTATGGTCTATGTTGACAGAAAACTTACACACTTGGCTTTAGCATATCAGATACTTGGAATCTTTACTGTTGTACTCAAGGCAAGTGATCACGAATTGAGAAATTCTGAAATAACTAATTCTGATAATTAATTAGAATGATTTAACATTATATCTAGGCATATGGGTGAGTATTGGCCTTTGAGAAGAAAGACATAATATTTGCAAGTGCATTAAAGAACATAGACATTGCCTACAAAACATAGTGGTATTGGGAGAAGATATGATAGAGGTTGCTTAAAGAGCATAGTGGCATTAGGAAAAGATGTGTAGGGTATGGTTGCCTAATGGTAAGTATGCCTACGTAAAGTGGTCGAAAAAACCCCTTATAGTTGAAACTTACATGTTTTGTATGTTCAAAAAATTTGAATCCCCCAAGGACAGACCTATTTGGCAAAAGGTTGCTGGTACTATGCACATTTGTTGCTCTAGAGCCTATTGAAGGGTGCACGTGGATTTCTCACCAAAGTCTTCACGAATATAGGTTCATGAACTCTATGTATACACTGCTTGTCAATGATGATATCCTTCCACCATCCACTAAGTGGTCTCTTCAGCTCTCGCCTCCTAACCAAAAACGTATATGGACTTGGGCTTGGTATAAACTACATCCTAAGATGGCTGTACTTTGGTGGCATAGATGCCCTCGTATCATTGTGCTTGTCCACAGATCTGATCCTCGAGTGTCAGCATTTTGCCCACTGTGCAAGCAAAGGGAGGAGACTATTGAGCACTGTTTCTTTTTGTATGGTCACCTCGAGCCGATTTGGTCTTGGCTGTTGTCTCTTTTTCACGTGACATTGACAAGTCAGCAAGTGCTCTTGGCTATTTATCCGGAGACTTGGAATACGCTTTGAAGCCAAGCCTTTTACTTAGCATCAGGATAATAATTGTGGTCTATCTGGAAGCACGGAAGATTATGTATTTTTAAGGGTTTGGATATTCCTACTGCTGCTGTCCTCCAAAACACTCAAGATAGAGTTGCTAAGGCCTACCATTGCTCTTCGCTTGCTCTTGAAAAGCGATAATTGATCTTTGAGGTTTATTTTGGGGGTGTTGTCTTATACATAGGTTGGTGGTCCTACTCAGTGGATCATGATTATCCTCTGACCTGTGCAATTGTATCTGTCTTTTGGTTTGGATTTTTAATAAAGTTGATGTCCTTAAAAAAAAAAAATACTCGATGCTTCATCATGCAAACTTTTTCATGGCACTTTCACTTAGGAATTTCCTTCAAGGGCTTCATTTACTTCTATTTATGTGGTGTGTTTTTTACATTATGAACATTCACACTGGATGGAAAAACCCCAAAAAACCAGAATGTCATTAAAGGCATTCGAACGGGATCGAAACAGACATTCAAATGGGACATAGCTAAATGTTCATGTAGAGCTTGCAGAGCTTCTTGGAGCGAGCTTTTTGCCTCACGACACATGGCACAAAATAGTCCATCTTACAGAGCTTCGTGGCTATAGCCTGGAATAGAGCTTCACAGCTATGGCCTGGAGAAGAGACGCCTTCATCGCAGAGCAAAGGGACCCAAAATCTTGGCCCTAAGAAAAAACCTGGTGGCAGCCAGATCACCACTAGAAACTTAGACCCTAAAGCTACCTCAAAAAATAAGTTTTAAAGTCTTAGAAAACTTTAGGTTCCCGTAGGTTACAAATAGTATAAAGAGAACAAGTAAAATGTTCAACTATAGTATTCGTGGCTTCCCACGAATGCAGAAGAAAACATACCTTGAAAATGTTAGCATCTTGCGTACAATTTACTGCATTTAATAGGTGGTCCAACTTATAAAGTAGCAAATATCTTTACAGTACGTTGGATTAGCCTTTGAATACGTGGTGCATGATAAAACATGTGGCTGACACGTAACTAGTTATAAAAAATGTAGTGGGAATTTCCTAGATCGACGGTTGGAAAGTGTCCCCACTTTTTGATATTCTAATTTGTCAAAGCAAGCGCGTCTCAGCCCCTAGAGCGCGGGAGCATCAAAAAAGAATGTCGAGGAGCCCGTGTTCCGTCACTCGGTGAGTTCGTCCGTTTTTTTATCTCATTTTCACCTTTGATCCTCAACCAGGTTCCCCAGCCATTTGTTATCTTCGACAATTTTTTTTCTTAAGTGTTTTTTTTTCTGTGATTTGTTTTCGTATTCATAGCGTGCTGCAATGTTATGGGTTGAATTCGAAGTACTTTTTCTAGGAATTCCAATACGCATTTTGCAGAGCTTATGCTGAACACACTCTTCATTTCTCATAAGTGCTGGGACTGTGCAACACGTTTCCTCTGTCCACCCATCTATCCCCCATCGCCGTTCATATTGAACTCTCAAAATGCTCTTATTTGTCCTCACTATATATTTCTTCGATTATAAATTACTAAAAAAAGGATTTGTGGAACCATCGACTTGTTGCTGCATTCTAATGGGCTGGAAACATTTCGTAATTTATTCAAAATTTAAGAATAGAAATAAAACTAGAATAAACAGGACAAAAGGCATGAATTAATTATTTGCAACCGTGAGAGCACTTCAGCTGAATTTTTTTTTGTTCTTTTTCTCTTTTGAAAATGCAGATTCCCACAATGTGCAACTCAATGCTTGTTTTGCCAAGGGAAAAAAAGTTTTGACAGGATAGCGTTGTAATATGCACGAGTTTCATATTTAGGATTGAAATGGATTCTCTCATATTGCGAGAAACTTTGGCGTCTTGGGGATGTCAGATTGACACATTTGGAACTTCTTTCATTGTAAGAAAGAACAAGAGATGTCGCATAGATGTGCAGCATAAGATCAAGGTGTTTTGTTGTCTAAGAGATGGTATCAATGACCCGATATCCAAAGCTAATTCAACGCAATCACCATCTACTTTTAGCGGCAAAGTTGTATGTTACCACTTCCACTGTTATAATATGCTGTTATTTAGAGGCATTTTCTTTCTGCAAATTTTTCTTTGTAAACAGGGAGCACTTTGGTCCTTCTTGCAAAACCTTTCAATGAACGAAGAAAATTGTAAGGGAATTGTTAGAGGCATTTTCTTTCTGAAATTTTTGTTTGTAAACAGGGGAATTTAATTATAAATTTGGTTATAAGGGATCTGTTTATGAAACATAAGAATGGACGGTCATTAGTCAATGATGCACTTCACATTATCAGAAATAATATGTAACTACTTGCTTTTCTCTGCAGATTAATAACAAGTTTTCAAGGAAGGTCATGCTTCCCCCTTTACAAAGTGATAAGGACATACTGTTAACGCACTACATACCTGTTTATGTCTGTCTTCCTGTAAGTAATTTGTTAATGCTTGACTTCGTAGTTGTACCTTTGGGTTAATATAATCACAATGATAAGATCGCTTTCATATTAGCTGATTGTCAGATGTTCTTTGGCAGCATTCCGTTATTTGCAACTTGTAGATTATGCCTTGCATGCTTAAACAATTACTGGAAACGATCTGCTATCCCTTTACATTGTGTTTATAATGTGCTTAGAAAATTTTGTATATCCAATATCCTAAGCATCACTAAGTGCAGATCTGAATTTCATCTTTATTCTCATTAAACTGACATGGGCACTGGTATGGGCAGGTAGATGTTATAAAGATAAATAACACTTTTACGAACCTGGAGTTGTTTAATATCAACTTCAAAGCATTAAAGGCTGCTCATGTAGATGGCCTCAAAGTGCACATATGGTGGGGAATAGTGGAATCTACAGGCCCAGGAACTTATGATTGGTCAGCATATCAAAAGCTATTTAAGCTGATAGACAGCCATGGTTTCAAATTAAAAGTAGCTATTTCATTTCACTCACATGAAAGAACCACAGGACAAGCATATTATGTTCCATTACCTGCCTGGGTCCTGAATGTGGGAAGCAAGAACTCTGATATTTTCTTCAAATGCAAAAATGGCTTAGAAAGCCATGAATATCTTAGTTTTGGCATTGATCATGAGCCAGTCTTAGAGGGGAGGACAGCTTTACAGGTACGATTTTCTTATTCTTGTCTTGTTTTAAAATTATTTGTCTTCTGACGACTTATTCTAATTCAGACACACTTGTTCAGGTATATGTGGACTTTTTAAAGAGCTTCAGGGTTAACTTTTCTCCCTTCTTTGACAATGGCATGATAACTGAGGTTGAAATAAGTTTGGGCCCCAGTGGAGAGCTCCGTTATCCCTACACAAATCATGTCGACACTGTTAGCTCTCGTACAAACGTTGACTTTAAGGTTGGTATCATGTTTTATTATCTTCTACATCTTAAAAAATACAGCACAAAACTGAAACCAATTTAAACATGCTATAGACGTATAAGACAGCCCAGTAATGGCATCCGTTAGCCAAAAGAACTGCCATTTCTTCCACAACCAGAATATGAAGCTAGGGCGCCAATAGAAAGTCGTGAACTGGCTAATAAATGTATGGATGATAAAAAAGGTTAGAGTGGTGGGCAATGCAGAGTTTGGAGGAAGAAGGCTTGCTCCTATGCAAACTGTGTCAATTTTGACTAACAAGTCCTCAAGAAAGATGCCTTCACTCTAAAATCACTCTCTCCCGGATGTCCTTGCTGTTTGGAATGCCAGATCATTGTGGAACCTTAATATGGACTACAGCGGAGACATAGGGCATGTAATATTTTTGCTGAATTTACAGGCTGTCCAATAACAAATTGCTATTTCAAAGCTGCAGGTCAGGAGGTGCATACCAGATTTAAACCAATTTTTCCTTCCTCTTTTGGAACATGGAACATGGAACATGAAAGTTTGAACATGGAAGACTGAAACCAATTTAAACATGCTACAGACATATAAGGTGGCCCATTAGTGTGTCCGTTAACTGAAAGAACTGCCATTTCTTCCACCACCAGAATATGAAGTTAGTTAGGGTGCCAATAGAAACTCATCAAAGGACTAATAAATGTATAGATGATAAAAGGATTAGAGTGGTGGGCAATGCAGACTTGAATACAGAAGGTTTGCTTCCATGCAAACTCGTCGGTTTAAACTACAAGTCTCCAAGCAAAATGCGTTCACTCTAAAATCACTCTCTCGGGATGTCCTTGCTGTTGGGGATGCCAGATCAATTGTGGAACCTCAATATGGACTACAACCCAGATCTAGGACATGTAGCTTGAATTTACAGGCTGTCCAAAAACAAGTTGGTGTTTCAAAGCTACAGCTCACTCAACAGCTAAGGAGGACGTGCATACCCTCAGATTTAAGAAGTTTAAAAGTACTTGCTCCAAGCTGACTGCATTCTTATAGTCAACGTGTGTTGTCAAGCCTGTTTTGTCTATGAAAAACCCATGTAAGAGCATATAAAACTATACTGATAACTCTGATCATTTTATTGCAGTGTTATAATAAGTTCCTGATTGCTCAACTTCAGAAGTGCATAACTGCAGAGAAGGGAAATAAATGGAGGAGTTTTAAGCACTCTCAGTGCTCTTATCTGCATAATGTTGATCATGTTTCTGATGCAAGAGATCATGAGCAACTATTTTTTTAACAGTATTCACAAGTTCTTTTGAGCCATGGTGATTAAGCTTCTTGAAGCTTCTTCAGATGTATTCCTTGGTTGCATGATAAAGCTGACAGCAAAGGTAAAATATCTTGTTAGTCTATACTATGTCGGTAATATTTGAATCACATGTTGATATTGCTGGCAGATTGCTGGTGTGCACTGTTGGTTTTCCCCAAGAGTAAGTCGGACTGACCTTGAGGCTGGATATTTTAAATTTCAAGGTAGTGGCCACAAACGTGTAATACAAATGCTATCAAGACATGCTGCGGTTATCAATGTGACACTTGGAAACATGCAAGAACACACATATTCTCGTGCCTTCTATAATTAGATCTAACGGACTTGATTATGTAAGTTTTCAAGTCCAAGATAAATATTGCCAATACCTAGAGCAAACATCCCTGCCTTTCCAATTCAGATAATTTCTCTGCATCCCTGGAAGCTGGTCAATATTTCATTTTGTTTTTCCAGGTTTTGGAGGCCGGTCAAAGTGAAGGGCTTGATGTTGCATATGAGAACTTGTTTCCAACGTATGATAGGAGAAGCTTTGACTTCATTCTAGAAAGGTCTCGGCCTGAGGGTGTAAACAAGGATACCCCCTGTTTGAAGAGAATTTCAAGCTTTACATACTCAAGCCTTTGTCACGGGCTAATGCTTCAGAAGAACTGGACAGAATTTATCTGGTTTGTCAGGCGCATGCATGCTGGATTGGTGGGTTGTATGATTTCCTTATAACATGTAAATGGTTTTTTTGACTTACAGAAATGTTACCTTGTTATAGGATTATTATGGGACGAGTGAAGACTACTTCAATCCACGGGCACCATTAGAGCGCTCCAAGTTGGTAACTTTGCATGAAGCTTCAGAAACTCTCACTGCATTTGTACCTCTCCATCATTCCCTTTTGCCACTTTTTCCAAAGGAAAAACCAGAGTTGTTCTTTTCTAGAGATGCTCCTGGTGGAGGATTAGGGGCACAAAAAATGGGTGGAGGTTTTCCTATCGAACTGCATGGAAGAGGAGAATTAACACAAGACCTTAATTGGGATCAATAAGGATCTAACACCTATTTTTACAGGTAAAATATCAAAGGATACAACAGGGGGCATGAATACTCAAGGAAGTGTTAATATTGTATATTATGTTCAAGGAAATTCACAATGTAAAGAGTGCTAGCAGATATTAGGGCTCGGAGAAATGGCTATAATGTATCAGATTGTTTCTCTATAATTTGATATTGTTTCTCTTTTGTTTTGATCTTTGTGAGCGAAGGCGACTTTCATATCTGAGTTGGATATCTGGTGTTATGATTCTGTAATATTTGGTTAGATATTTTTTGTTATAAGACCAAGAATTTGCTCAAGTCACCAGGTTTAAGTGCTCCACAGTGGAAAAATGTCTCTACTTCTTTGTAGTGGAAAACATGTTTGGAGAAGAAGTCTTAGGGTTCTTGACCTGGGATGTAGTGGCAAGGCACTATACATTTACCAGCCAGCATCACATGGATGAAGGAATGAACACGAATGCATCAAATAGCTTTAAGCTCTGGCTTGCAAGAGCTGGGAGGAGAAGCTTATTGTCATGGTGAGAATGTGTCAGATATACTTCGGAAGGGATTTCAATGGGTTTTAAAGCAGAATTGGCAAGTTTATCTTTCTGATGCATAGAAGATGTGGGAGCTTCTGCCAATACCCAAAGGCATTTTTATCTCTTCCACAGTTCTAAAGGAGAGCGTGAATTTCCTTGCAAGGGGCAAAAGATGGTGGATGAAATGCAAATATAAGCATTGTATTGACATGTGAAGGAACTTAGAAGTGAAGGGTTGGAACAGATGAAGAGGGATATCGGAGACAGAGAACAAGAAAGATGCAAGGGGACCATCGAAACAAAGAGCAATTTAGTAAAAATTAATGAAGACATCATTTTGAGATCACAGATTCCAATCCACTTATTGGAAGTCGTAAAAGAGGAGTCAAAAATGGGAAGTTACGTCTGGGTTCCTGAGGCCAACTTATCCGGTTTGATCAATTGGGTCCGTCTTCATTCTTACTGGGCGGTTATGGTAAATCGGATTTGGTAGTGGGATATCTTGTGAGATTGATTTAAAATAATGTGCTTGTACACTGCGGGTTGCCCTTGAAGCTGCTCATTCTGGAGAGATATAGCTGAAGGAGTGATTAAAGAGTGAATCCTGCCATGAAAGTGATGCTATCGGTGCTATAGAAGCTTGGTTGATACTGCAAAGTTCGGAATTGGAAGGCCTTTCTTTATCAAGATCTTTGCACTTAATATAAAGATCTCAAGTTAAAGTGGAAGTTATAATCGTGGTCAACACCTGGTCAAGCTCTGTGTCATCTTGTTGCTTTATGCCTTCTAGCCTCTAGATGCAACACATTACATGATTGTGACATGCAAAGACCTCAAGGCTCAAAAGTCAAACTTGTAGTCAAACTCCCATCTATAATATCAGCCAAATATCGATCAAATGTAGATTAAATTTGTCTTGGTTTCCTTCAAGGCGCTATGTGCAAAACAATTTGGCAATTTCATGAGAATACTGTCAATTTGACCATATGCTTCCTTAACTGTTGGTAGTAAAAAGGAAGGTAAATTATGCATATGGTTCTGTAATGTTCAATTAGGCTTGGCATCTATTCGCAACAGGATAATGTATTATGAAAGACTGTGAAGTTGGCCCTGTAGAACACACCCAGTGTGAAAGATTCCTTTAGATTCTTTAAGACTCCTATAGATTGCTCGGTTTCATGAAGATTTGCATAGATTTTACAAATATTCCTTTACATTCTCCAATATTCTGTGAAGATTCCATTGATTCTCGAAGATCCCCTTTAGATGCCCTCAAGATTCTTTCAGATTCCATACGGTTCCATATAGATTCTTCTAGAGGACTAGTAATGGTGCCCAGCGTTGCTGGGCAGAAGTTGGTAACCTGTAAATGATAATCCTACGAATTCACTTTGGAAACCATGGATTTACTTCTCTATCTATAGTTCTCATTGTGCCAATCATTTTGGAAAACATGGATTTTATACGTACCCATAGTCTTCATTGTGCCAATCATCATGATAGACAGATAAAGGAAGAAGTTTTCTTCTTTTAGCATCATTGTAATATTAGACAGATAAAAGAAGTTTTCTTCTTCTAGCATCATTGTAATATTATTGGAATTAATACATTGATCGTACCATGTGTGCTTATCAGTTTCTCCGAATTTCTAGAGTACCACCTACTTTTGTAAGGGGTGGTAAGGAATTGCCAATTTGTGTTGTCAATGTTATGATTTTTACTTGTAGTTTATAAATTTTCCACATGATTATTATAAGTACTAGTTATAGTGCCCAGCGTTGCTGGGCATAGGCTAGAAACTTGTTGTTTTGCTTCAATGTTCACATCCATAAATAGCTTGTTTGTAGTTCTAAAACCTACGATGTAGACAAATACTCTCTAGACAAATAAACTTTGCCAACATGTATTTCCAAATAAAGCACAAACATGAAAGGGGCAAATGAAAATTGACACTAATATGAGACATTCACCCTATGAGTTTTGATTACGTAACAGGTTACAATTATAGTCTCACATTATGAACATATTAATCTTCTAACAATTCCATTATGTATTATTATGTATTACCGAAAGGGGGTTTTAAAGATGTTGAAAAAAGGGGTTTTAAAGATGTTGAAAAATTTAGGTTCTTTTTGTCAATATTTCTTTGAAATGTGTTATTGGGTCTATAAGACGAAAAAAACTAATGTTGGAACTCATAGTAAGAATTTTATTTTTGACAATATTTCTCTTATGCTTGAAGGAAGGAAATAGGTTCAGTTAAAAAATGTGTTGGAATTTGGGTCTATGAATCATGGGTGATAAAGCTGCCTGGTATCAAAATTACCAATATATATGTTGCCATATACCTTGATCAAGATTTTCATTTTACTATAGGCTTGAACCTGCAAACTTCTTTTTGTGGTCCTCCATTTTTTTAAACAACATTCCAACACAAATTTATAAAGCTTAATGTCCACATTATAAGCTATTTCAATTCCCAACATGAGAAGGCAGTATCAAAAAGATCCTATGGTTTCTTACTATTGTAGATTGTGTACAAAAGGCATATGCCCGCCAAAAAGGAGATTTGTACAAAAGGCATGCGAGGAGAAGAGCTCATGATGTTATTAAAATTGTAGCTATAGATTAGGAGAACTACTTATATTTCCTCTTCAACAAAGAACGAAAGAAATAATGAAGCACAACCTTATTATCATCTTCAAAAGATTGTTTGGATGATCCAAAGCGGTTTCATCATTCAAAATCTGTCATAACTACTTGCAAAAAAATTGTTTTTACATCAGTCTTCGCTCATATTCTTACCTCAGCATCTCTATTTTTTGCTTGTGGATATGACATTCACATTATAGAAATAAACATACGTCTCCTGCAAAAGCCACCTCAAATTAGATGCAGATTAAATTACCTAGAACAGTAGCCTTAGAAGGCTTCCTACTCTAAAAGGCCCAAAGGCACAAGCCAAATATGCAGAATAACTTAAGGACCTAAAGCAAGCTATCTATCTTTGCTTTTGCCTTCCTATTCTAAGAAGTATAGATCTACAGCAAATGCATGTTCTTGGGCCTATCCACAAACAAATCATCGTGTCCACTGTTTCTGAAGCTAGATTATCGTTGCCAACAGAAAAATGAAATGAGTGAAGAAGAACAAAGCCAAACATAAACCAAAATCTTACCTCACTGGCTCAGCTACGAAAATAAACCACCATCGATTTAAACATCTCCTTTGACTACCATAACCAGCATGCATACCAGCCCGCATGCCATAATCCTCTTTTTTGAGCTATGAGCAGATATTACGGCGATGAGCGAGAGATTTTGAGTGATGAACAAAGGTTTTGAGAGTTACTCCTCCCGAATACCTACACCGCAAGCCAAAAATAGGCATCTCACGAAACTCTAAATCATTTGGAGCAAGAAGAAAGGCAAAAGATTGTGGTTATTTGAACCGTCCAAAGATAAAATCATTCATTAGGGTCAATAAAATCTGGCTTTGGAAGAGGCTATCCTTTGGGAGAGGCTATCCTTTGGGAAGAGGCTATCCACTTGGAAGATGCCAGCTGGGAACAAATCTCTGGAAGAGGCTATCCATTGCACCACGGACCTCACGCGATTTCGCTTGATCTTAGAACCCGACTTCATAATCATAGTGCCGGACACCATTTGGGCCGGACACTGTAAGCTCCATCAAAGCTCTCGATCCTAGAAGTTTTGAAAATGTCATCCCATAGCGAGAATGATCTGAGGACGGACCAAGTGATCACAGAATATTATGAGCTCGGACTAACGATCGCCCATGTTAGAAGCTCTCAGTTCTTTTAGCGTCGCCCGCAGGTTGAATATAATACTTGAGTTCATAGCAAAGCTCTCGAGAGAAAAAAAAAAAATATTCATAAGCGTGGTCTTCTTTGGAACTGCAAGGGAAATTTCGCGAAGCTCTTGAAGTGGCAACAAATTTGATAACCCCCTTTTTCACGGCAAAAAACCGGTCCTTAGCCATCAAATCCCTATCTTAGCTTCTTCCACAGAGATCGAGGTCATGCGAGCTCAAAGTTGCGGGAGTATTCTAGAACTCAGCGATCGGGGATAGGTCTTAGAAATTTTCGCATGTATAAATCATCGATCGAGATTCAAAAGAGTTCCAGTAGATGGAAGGTCTTTGCTGAAGAATTACACAAATGCGTCGAAGATGCTACATAGGAAGCAAACGGCAATAAACACCCAAACCCTAACACGTCCAACCCCTTTTTTTTTTTGCTTTTTTTGAGATAAAAAGGCTTTTGTCGTGGCATCATCTACACCGTTGTATAGATCAATCCGGACCGTTCAAATTAGGGCGTGGTCCATTACTTGCACTAAAACATTATAATATAAGATTCTATACATATCAATCATATATCTAACATATATATGTTCTTATGTTTGTCGCACTTATCCGACCGTCTGTTCGAGATCCGACGGCTCACGTTGCTTGGGGACATATCCTACGGCCCAGATGGCTTGTGAGTTTATATATAGATTCTATATAGACGATCCTACGGTCCAGGTTGTTCTTGATCCTGACCGTCGGTCCGAGATCCTACGGCTCAGGTGGCTTTGCACATATCTTACGGTCTACATGGCTTTGGGAATTATATGTAATAGATCCCTACGGCTCATGTTAATTTCGAGATCCCGGCTCTCCGTTGCTTGGGGACATATCCTCGGCCCGAGATGGCTTGTGAGTTTATATATAGATTCTATATAGAGCGATCCTACGGTCCAGTTGTTCTTGATCACGGCCGTCGGTCCGAGATCCTACGGCTCGGTGGCTTTGCACATAACGGTCTACATGGTTTGGGAATTATATGTAATAGAACGGCTCATGTTGCTTTCATATGGTGAGATCTCGATCGTTGATCGAATCTAAGATCTTAAGGCTCATATTGAATGCTTTCGGTCCTTAAGGAGAGTCTTTTAAAATTTTTATGTTATTTGGGGGATTTGAACCCTGGTCATCAACCCCCCCAGCCCCCCATTCTAACCACTAGACCAAGCATTAATTCATTAAAATAATAATGTTTCAAATATAGTTAAGCGTAGCATTAAGATAAAATAGAATATAACATTCTAGATAGTTCTAGAAGGCTCTAGAATGTTCTAGAAGACTCTAGAAAGTTCTAGAATTTTCTAGAATGTTCTAGAAAGTTCGAGTTCAAAATGTTTTGGAATATAAGATAATTGTTCTAATAAGTTCTAGAATGTAGGGAATCTTGAGGGGATGTAAGGGAATAGGGAAATACTTCTAGAAAGTTGAAAGTCTCAGAATGTTCCAGAAAGTTCTAGAAATTTCTAGAATGTAAAGGAATCCAGGAGAATTAAAGGGAATCTAAGAAAATCTCATAAATTATAAGAGAATCTAGGAAAATATTTACAAGTCTAAGGGAATCTCTTAAAATCTAGTTGAATCTAAGGAAATCTTCATAATATCTAAGGGAATCGAAGAAAATCTTGATGAAACCTTAGAGTTTTTTTAAGCTTTTGCAAAGATGCTCAGGGCAAGCGCCTTAGTATTAAAATAGAAAGTGTTCTAGAAATGTTGCACAGATCCAAAATAGATTATTTTGGAAGGTTCTAAATGCTCATGGAAGCGCCTCAATCAAAATTGAAAAATTCTGAGAGAATCTAGGGGAATCTTCATGAATGCTAAATATAGTACATAGAGCACGACAGGGCCTTGCACCATAAGAAAATGCTAAAATGGGAACAATGCGCCGTAGGACGTATTAATTTTCTTGTATATATATGAAGGTTGTTATAGACTCGAGGGTCCCAAAAGTTATAGACTCGAGGGACCATAAATATAGATGCAACTTGTATGGTATTTAGATCGAGCTCTAAATATGGAAATGTATGGTGAATTCTAAAATTAGAACATAAGGGGCTCTAAATCTGAAAATGTATGGTGAATTTTAAAAATTAGAACATAAGGGAATTTAATGTTCAAGATTGCACGTGGCAAAATTTCTGTAATTTGTCTATATTTAAGTTTAGTTATCTTAAAAAAACCTAAGTACAAAGAATTTTTTTGGATATGGTATGGCTATGATTATATCAAATCCTGTTAATAATCCCCAACATTTATGAAAGAACATTTTGCTAGATAGAGCGTGGTCATGAATGTGTTGCATGTTCAAGATATGTAAAGTGCAAGGGTTTTAAAGAAAGTGTTATTTTGCTTGAAAAATAATTGCTATGTTTTTGCATGTCAGGTGATCCTTTCCTAAAAATGCGTGGTTCGATGTAGAATAGAATAGAATAGAATAGAATGGAATAGAGTTTTTATCGTCCACGAATACCAATTGGCCCATGGGACCCAGTAGGAGGTGCATCAAGCGTATTACTGTCCAGGTTAAAAAAACCCCCTCCCACCCTAAAGGGTTGTTTGGGGGAAAAACCATGACAGGAATAGGTTTGCTGTCAAACTGTCCAATTACAAATACAAAGACAAATATATATCATGGGGGACAGAATTATGTACATGTATCAGGTAAGTGCCCGAGGATCGAGCTGATCTCGGCGATCCATGATCTCTTGAATGTATGAGCCCAACTCTGTACCGAGCTCGTGCTCGATATCTCATCACGAGGGGCTGGCGGGCCGGACTAGCTTCGGCATAAGCGTATCGAATGCCATCATATGCTGGACAACTCTGAAGTGTGTGGCATTCGTCTTCCACAGCTCCAACCTGGCAGCGTTGACAAAGCCTCTCCTGACGCAGCTCCCCAATCCATCTCCTTGTCTCAATCCGGAGATGGTGTGCACCTGTGCGGATAGAGGCAATGGATCCGCGCTTTTTCATGGGTAGAATGCAAGCAGCTTAAAAAACATCTGAGAATGATCATTGAGCCAGATACACATCACAATGCCATCAAGAATTATAATTCTGTGTTGAAACGCAAGAAAGCACGCTTTGTTGTTGAGCATCAGAAGCAAATATTTGAATCATTGCTACGTGAGCCTCAGACCCTCTGGCGCAAAATATTATATTGACCACATCCCACTCTTGTACATATTTCTATGCAACAATGGGATGAGCGATTGGTCCAACTATATGATCATCCTGGGATTCTTAATTCTGTGCCTCATTTGGTAGATAATATTCTTCAATTCACAGAGGAGAAAATCAAAGAAGGTCTGCGACATCTATCCAATGGCAAGTCTCCTGATCTTCAAGGTTTACAAGCAGAATTGCTTAAATGGAAGGGGGAGAGGGGGGGAGGGGGATCCACTATTGCTTCCAATCATACTGATCTTTTAAAGCAAGCTTTACAAGAAGGATTGCCAGAAACTTGGCGATCAGTACGGTCATACCAATTCACAAAGCAGGTGATAAGAATGACCCTTCGAATTATCGCATGATCATTGTCCGTTCCATATTTTTCAAGCTCCTAGCCAGTATCACCGAGAAGCAGTTGACATCATGGGTAGAAGATACTAGTGTATGTGCTGTAGGATAGGCAGATTTTCGTCCAGGTCATTCCATGACCATATTTTCACATTGCACATGCTTATTGGACATAGTCGAAGCTTGAAACAAGACCTCTATATATGCTTTGTGGATTTTACTTACGCGCCTTTGCGATTACCTCGTGAGCTTCTTTGGCGGTGCTTGCTAGCACTTGGAGTTCCACAAAACCTTCAAAATTCAATTTATTGGCTCTATGAAAGGGTCTTTGCTAAGTTTCCAAAGATCGGTACCCAAATCACTAGTAATATTGATGTTCGATAGGGTTGCCCTCTATCTCCTGCACTCTTTGATTTGTACATTGATCAATTGGAAGAATAGCTTGATCATCATGGTGGCGGAGGCCCACATTTAACACATTATATCATCAGACAACTGATGTATTGTTAGATTGGTATAGGAGACCGTATACATGGTCGTATATAGGAGGTATATATACATGTATATACACATATGCACACGGGAGTAGATATGCACGTATTCATTTGTGTACACAGGGGATCCATTATCATCAAGTGTTATCCGAGCGGGGAGAAAAAAGAGAGGCGGTGTATGAGAGAGATTATTTTGATCTAGCTATGGAGATTATGAGTCTTTATGTTGTGCATTGCATAGATCTGGTAGATTGAAGCTTGGATTACTGGTTTTTCATCATTCTTGCAAATTTGGAGTTTAGGCTCTAACAATTTGGCAACCAAGGTTCTCGACAGACCATTGTGTGGCAAGAATTTCCATTGAAAAAGGGATTGTTACCATTTGTCTTGGTGATCGTCGGCAAAAAAACGACACCGTTGAGCAAGGAGCAATTTCTTTGTGTGAAGGGGATTTTGCCGTAACTGAGTTGTGGGGTTCAATTTTGCGACGTTCCACGTATTTATACGGTATACGTATAAATATACTGACATGTCACACAATAGAGATACGCCACCATGGGGTATTTTAACCTAGGGGGTTGGCCTAAAAGGGATTAATTTAGCTATGCTAAATTAATAAAGGGGAAATTAAAGGATAATTACCTATAATTAAGAAATAACATCTAATTGACTTAATTAGGATAATAGATTAATTAGGAAGGTGCCACTTGGCCAAATTCGATTGGCCAGCAGGGGAATGCTAACTTGGGGCATCAAATTGGACCCCTACCCCATCCCAAAATCGACAGGAGGAGGAGCTGTTGAGCGCCCCAGTTGTTGCTGAACTCCCAAGTGTTGCTGAACGCCCAAGTTGTTGCTGAACACCCAAGTTGCTGAAAGATGGAGGTGCCCCATGCTAACGGATCTAGCAGAAACTCGGGTTAGTGGGTAGTCTAGCTTGAGCTTCTAGGATAGCACCTCAGTTAGTCTTCTCTGGTTATCTTTGTTAAGATTAACCCTTCTTTGATACTTAGGATTATATTTCAATTATGGATTATGCTTCGTTAAGTAAGGATGGATGAATCTATGAAAGTATCTCTGTTAGCTTCCGTAAAGCAGGGATTAAAGGGGGGGTAGAGACCTCTGTGCCTTATGCTCTTAGTATGCTCCTAGTAGTTCCCCTAGTAGCCGGTAATTGCGGCCTGTGAACAAGAGACCACCGAGCCGTGGATGCTATGGAATTGCTTAGCACCAGAGAAGGGACGCAGTGGTGAAGTGGGGGTGGGGACTTGCACGAACATACAAGGCTCCTGAGACTCCTACAGTGAGCTAGGCCTGATAGCCGGCCAGTGAACTAGGCCGGGTATGGGTCTGACACTCCCTGGGTACAGCTGTGACGCACCCTGTACTTTGTGTAGATTTAGGGGAGTACGTCGGGTATGGATGCGGGGGTCGCTGATGCGGCACCTATTCTCTAGTTCACCCATGGAACCGCTGCGATCTTGGAAGGGGACACTTCCCCGACCTGCCTCATCGGACCAGGGAGATGCAAGCTGGAGTAGGCTCGGAGGGTGATACCTTGAGTCTGCGTCTCCGGAAAGGCTATAGTGATGTTCTAGCATGATTTGACTCATCTGCAAAGTGTGCACAGGAGGGGCGGATGGAGTGGACAACCCTAGCCGATGTTCTATGCCAGCCAACGCCATGCCAAGATTCGGTCTGCTGATCTCTTGAGACCTAGCCGTCAGTCGATCCTCACTGGAGTCTGAGCCAGGGTAGAACCATGGGTTTTGGGGCGTTTCACCCTAGTATTAAATGCATCTTCTCTGTTATTATCAGTTGGATGGATGTGCCACCCTTAATGGTGGTTATTTATGATATGATTATACTGTATGCTAACCTTGTATGCACGCTTCCACGACATAGGAGTCCCATTGAAGGCGTGGGCCGAATGACACCTCTGTGTCCTTCACTCGAGCATCTTTTCATAGATGGCCCGAGTTAGACGGAGGCCCCTGCTCATGGCGAGTTGGGTGCCATGGGAGGGAAAAGTCCCGTATGTATACGCCCGTGTGTCGTATATATTCTGGGAGCGTCACAGTGGTATCAGAGCATGGTTTTGGTGGACCAAAACTGTTGCACTGGCCATACTCTAACTCGTTAGTTGAGGGTGAAAATTTTTAGGATAGAACGCCCTAACTCCATGATTGGTATTTTAATGGTCGAAGTTATGAGAGGAATGATTTAATTGTGGAGGAAATTGTTTTCTAGTAGAGTGGGTAAGGTCGAGAAGTGGAGCTAGACATTCGAAATTCGGAATCGCCATAACCTTCTCCACGTAGCTCGGATCGCCGAGATTTTTGTTCCAGAGCGTCCGGCATGGTCGAAATACCCTAGGAGGCAAGGTAGTTGAGTACTTAGAAATCCGTACTTAAAAAATCTGTATGCAAAAGATTTTTAAAGGTTTTTTAAAAAAATATAAAAATCCTTAAAAATCCTTAGAATACAAATTTTATAGAAATTACAATATAGCCATTACAATATGAAATTCTAAAACCTGTAAGCCTACAATTCTAACCCTAAAACCTAAATTCTAAACACAGTAATCCTAAATTCTCAACATTCTAACCCTAAACCTAAGTGTACACAATGTAAGCCTAAACATTCTAACCCTAAATTTAAAAATTCTATCCCTAAACCTAAACATTCTAACCCCTGTAAACCTTATATAATTCTAAACATTCAAACCCTAAACCTTAATGTGCACAAAAAAAATTTAGGGGCAATATTTTTTTTTTTTTTTTTTTTATCCCATTCCATAAAAATCTTTTAGAGTACGTACGGATTTTTATAGAAGATTTTTATGAATAAAAAACGCGTTTTTTAACCACCTTGCTAGGAGGGTCGTTACCCCGCGGAGAAAGGATGTGGAAGGGCCCCGAAACTCAACTCGGGCGCCGCTTGCATTTCGTCGACGCAGAATCCGGATAGAAACGCGTATAATGCCGTCGGCGCCCGACCGTATAAAAGCGCGTATTTCCGCCATATAAATATTAAAAAAAAAAGTTTTTAAATAAGAAAATTTTTAAAATTTAAAAGTTAGGCGGCCGGTTGTTTTTATGCTTTCCTTGCCTTACACGCCTCCGCCCGCCTGCTCTGACGTCTGCCATAGCCGCCGGACCCGGCCTTGTTCTTCCACCTTGTTTCTTTCCACCGCCTCCTCCACCCCTAGCGCCTCCCCTATTATCTTCCTAATCGCCAGCGCCTCACTTATGGCCAACACTAAGACTACCGCGGACCCCTCTAGCCTCAATATACCCCAAATCTACGCTATGATCGCGCAACATATGGCCACTGATAGCGACTTGATAGACATCCTTCTGGATGAGCTGGTACGGCGATTTAGCGATGACCTTAGGATACCCTATCCTATATTCCATTTCTCTGAGCAGTTTCTGATTAAGCTCAATCTGCACCAGCTACCCTACACCATGGTCGAGCAACTTGACAATGTCATGGTATTGATCAAATTCTACCCCCCTGAGTGTGAAGAACACTCTGAGGAGGAAGCAATTCAGATTGAGGCAACTCGTATTGGGGTATTAGTCAGGGAAGACGATCGTCGAGAGGTAGAGAGGGCGGATATAAAAATGCGGGCTCGGGAATACAGGTACTTGCGCCATGGGTGGGCTATTATCAACTGCCAGGCTTTTGAATTACCCATATATCAATGGCACGAGGCTTCTCAAAGCTTTATGTGGACTGAGATTCCCAGTCTGGACTACTTGACAATAGTCCAGATGGATATGGCCCAGCGACCTGACCGCTATCATGTAGAACTGCTCCGAAGGATCGCTAATCGGCGGTTGGCTCAGGTAGAGGCCGACATGGAACGAGCCCAGCAGGCTCGGGAGGAGGCCGAAAAGGCTCAGCAGGAACAGCAGGACCAGCACCAATAGCAGGCCAATCTCGAGCAAGAAACCCCGCAGGACCCTAATCAGGGGGACAAGCCGCCTAGCAAACGACGGAGGAAATTTGTAGCCCATAAGTCCGGCAGCCAATAAAAGAGAAGCTGAAGGTTGTCAGGAATATTGGGAAGAATACGCGTTCCAGCCGAAGGCAAGAGCGGGTGGACGCCTCACGGCCCCATCCTGTCACTGCGGCTAAGACGGTCCCCCAGAAGAAGGGGCCGCCTCCGAAGCCTGCGAGGAAACCCCACCGTTTCCGACCTGGCACCGTGGCTTTACGGGAGATCCGTAAATACCAGAAGACCACGGAACTCTTGATAAGGAAGCTGCCTTTTCAGAGATTGGTTCGTGAAATCGCACAAGAGTTCAAGACCGACCTCCGCTTCCAGACTTTCGCAATTTTGGCACTGCAGGAAGCCGCCGAGGCCTATCTGATAGCCCTTTTTGGTGACGCCAACCTTTGCGCTATACACGCAAAGAGAGTCACCATAATGACTAAGGATTTAGCCCTCGCCCGGAGGATCCGGGGGGATTCCTTGTAGCTACCTTCGGGCATTTTCATTGTACAACTTTTGTTAATATTAATGGAAGTCTTTATTCCCTTTCTTCTTTTTTTTGGAAAAAAAAATAATAATAATAAGTACTGTCAGTGCTGACGTCAGCAAGAGGGTACTTGAAAAGGGTTTTAGGGTTTTCATTTTCACTTTCCACCATCTGTTTACCCTCCTCCCTCTTGACTTCCAGCGCCAATGGCCGCCACCAACCTACTTGCATGGTATGAGGACGGAGAGCACTGGGATCCTCAGGTTCCCTTTGATCTCTTACAGCCCTTTTTGCTCCAGCGTATCGATCTTATTGCCAATATGCAACGTCACCCAGACTATACAGGGTTTCTGGAGTTTTATGCCGAGGAGATGCTCCCTCTTTGCACCCCCTTCAGAGAACCGCCTCAGTTGTTCATTGAGCGGGATGTTGTGAGAGAGATGCTAGGCAGCGACACCCACGCGTATGATGTGCTTAAGGGCAAGCTTCGGTGGGGTAACCACCCGTCTGTAGTTAAGCATGAGGGCCGGCAGTATCTTGAGATCGCCTTTGCTCTAGCCATCCTCATGGATCAGTACGTTGAGGATGATACTTTGCCAGCAGAGAAAGGCAAGCTTCCCGAGTCTTCCGATGAGGAAGAGGACGAACACATCGGCATGGACGATTTCGTACGTTGGAAACAGTTGGCCGAAGAGATGCCGCCGCCTTGGGAACAAGCAGCACGCTTGTTTGGGGTCTGGGTTCGGGAACTCCTCGCAAGACGACCCTCTGTGAGGACCCTTGATCTAACGGGAGAATACGGGGACTATGTCAATGCGGGATTTGCAAGAAAAGAACAAGAAGAAAGCGAAGAAGAAGAGAGAACGATTGAGAGGAAAATAATAAGCTTCCTTGATATCAATGATGAACATACATGAACTCTCGCAATCGAGAGAAGACTGAAGAGAGACAAGACTCAAAACTCATCTAAAAACTCATGTGCTAGCTCTACTCATATATATAGTACAATGGCCTTTGGCCCAATATAGACACCCTGACTGATCTCGGTGCCGACTCCTGTAAGGAGGCCTGATTTGCAGGAATGTTGGCGGTGCCTCTTGAAGTGCCTAGAATCACTTGACGCCGACGCCGACGCTTGATTCGCCATCACTTGTCCGCGAAGCGCCTCTTGTTGACGGGACGCAGGCTTTGACCGCGTGGTTCGCCGCTTGGTCTTTTGTCGAGCCTTTGATGGTCGACCCATGCCCGTCAGTGGATCCTTGAGCTTGACCGGTCCGTCAGATGCATGAATAGTCCCGAACCGGGGAGGCCTGGGACTAACACTCCCCCCCACCAAATGACACTCAGTCTGAAGAAAAGGAGGAAGTGCTTCCGAAGGCGGGAAACCAGCAGTCGGAAAGTGATCCTCACGGGAATGAGGTCGGGCGCCATTATGGTAATGAGGGGATAGGTTCTATCATTACAAAATCAAAATTCCTGACGATAAAGTCAAAAATACGTATTTTTTAATAAAATACGCGTATTTAACGATATAAAAACCTCGCGTAGGAAAAAAATTTCAGCGTCTGGAACTTTACCGGCGTCTGAGAACCAAGAAAAAACCGCCTGAATTTTTTTTTTTATTTGTCAGACGAAAAACTTGTTTAAGCGACGAAAAAAAGTTTCGTCACAGTTGTTTATCACCGATTTCAGCACGCGAAATTTGAATTTCAAATTCGTAAAAAAAAAAAAAAAATTGAAATTCAAATTTTTCGATATCTGAACCTTCCGTTACAGACGCTGAAATTTTTTCACAGACGCGAAAATAGAAGGTTTCAGTGATTATCCCCTCAAGAAAAAAAATTTTTTTTTTTTTTTCACAGACGCTTTTTATTATTTCGCCGCAGACGCTGAAAAACTTTCTGGCAGACGCTGATTAGAAGGTTTCGCGTACGCGAAAATCTTCCGACGCCGGAATTTTTTTTTGCCGTATTTTTACGTTTTATACGCAAATATGTGCCGTGATCATACAATTCATACGATTCAGATAAACGCATTAAAACGTATTGAACCTATCCCGGTAATGAGCAATGAGGTCCCGGGCGTGTTTGAAGAGCGCCGGGTGTTGAGCCCTAGGGCGTGATGGGCCTCAATGAGGAAGTGAGAGCGCACCATGTCTTCCGTGGCAAAGATGGGTACCGGCGAACAAACCGACACTCCATGAGAAGGCAAGTTTGAAGACCGGCAAGGCACGACACCGCATTCTGATTGCAAAGGAAAGATTGACGCCGCCGATTTAAAGAGTCCGACCAGATGCATTTGAGAGCAAAGACGTAAAACCGCTTGACGCAGATCAAGGATCCGGTGAGGTGGCGATTCCGCAAGAAGGTGTCAAGACCATGAAGAGCATCGCCAGGCTTTTGCCAACCACGCCATTACCCGATATAAATCCAATTTTCAATTAGTGTCCAAAGTGGTATTCTCCTCCCAATTGAGCTGCGTCGACAAATCGGGATCCCACCGGAGATCCGTGGAGATCGAGGTATGAGTTGACCCAGTGGCCATCCGGGACCTTCGGCCCAAAAGGGAAGACGCCATCGGAAGAAAGGAAACCGTGGGGGGGGCTCCTAAGGAAGCATATGGAGAGGGAAGCATGCCTGTCGTGGGTTGCAGAGCCATGTCCCTAAATGCTTGAACAAGATTTTGATCAAAGCAGCACGACACCAATGGTCCCATTCTCAAGTAGAGAGTAATTGATAGAGCCGGGAGGATTGACCCAACCCGTGGGGATGGTCTTGCTTTCGAAGGCCACGGAGTTGATTGTAGCCTCCTGCGTCGCATATAAATCCGAGCAAACTCAAGATCATCGTGGTGCCCATTTTTTGTTTACCTGTTCCAACGTTTCGACCTGCCACAGAGGTAAGTGCTGAGCCAGTTCAGGCATGTACTCCTGTTCAAAAGTCTGAGACTGAGCAGGATCCTTGAAATATTTATTGGTTGGTGATAACAACCAAGCAGCATTGGAGTTGCCTCTAAAAACACGATGGGCCTCATCCCAGAATTTATCCTGAAGATCCGCCAAGTAGAAGTCATGAAAAACATAAGCCATTGGCTGAACCACTCGGAAGATGACTAATTCAGGATCTTCAACCGTAAGCTGATCAAAGACTAAGAGTGCACAAAATAAACCCTTGTCTTCTATAGAGAGATCCGGCCAGATTCGAAGGAAGTCCACACTTTTGAGTGGCTGTTGATGAACATTGCCATTGGCCGCGTACCACTTCAAAAGAAAGAGGTGCCGTCGGGCCACCACATAGTCAAGATAGGCGGAAGGAGTAGAGAAGTCCACATAGGGATGTTTGTAGCAATGTCAAGATATCCCTCCTGTTTGTGTTGGGCTTCCTCGCCAGATTGAACTACTTGGCCGGAGCTGATGTTCAAGGTCACGGATCCGATGCTCCTTTTCTAACAAAAGGCGGACTGATCCACGGACCCATTTACGTGAAGCGTGGCATGTGAAGAGGATTGCCGGAGTATGGAGGCTAAGCGTGGCAATCTCCGCGTCATCGGCGACCTTTTGTTTTCGAGCCTCCAAAAGCCGAGTCCGGAGGGGCGTTAAGCGACAGGAGCGTGGAAAGCCGAGCTTCGGGGAGGTGAGTCGAGCTTCACGCCGGTGAGATTTTGAATTTGAGTGTTTGAATTGTCACAAAGCTCGAGTACAAGGTGTCTAGCTTAGCAATGTGTTTCTCCTTTTCACCCGGGGAGGATATCTTTGGACTTGTTCTGTTCCAATAAGTCCTGAATTTGAGTTTGGGAGCTGCACCGCCGATCGGTAAGTAGGCTGGTCCGATCCCCGAAAGCACTAGTGAGATCTATAATGGCCTGTAATAGAGCCGCGTGCTTTTCTTGAAGTTGGGCTTCCAAAGTTTGAACATGGGCAGGATGGCAGCTTGAAGGTCTCTTTGAACAAAGATCGGAAGCCTCGGGGGCGCTGAACACCGGTCATGAGAGCCTCCACAGGATGCATGTAGCCGCATGGCGGCCGGGTTTGAACATCTTGCTGGAATTTGTACAGGAGCTGTCGAGGATGGGGAGGGGCAGGGCCCTGTTGCTGCCTTGTCTGAGATTGTTGAGAGGCATGATGGGAATGGGAAGGCGTGGCCTCGTGAGGAAGAAAGGAGGAAAAGGATACGCGTGGTCCGGATGTTGAACAGACTCGAGGGAGGTTTGGCGTGAGGGTACAGCTTGTTGAGTTGGACGCTGGGAATGCAGAGAGCGCTGAGTGGAGGTATGGGAAGTGGAAGGACTCTCAAGAACAGGAAGATAATGACGAATGAGGGCCTGAAGATGGCCACCCACAGAAATTTCAGAGACAGAGGAGGGGGTAACCCTGATGCGGTCTACTTCTTGAAGAAGGCGGTAGAATAAAAGCTGTGGCCAATCAACATGGAGAGTGGAGTGGATGGCAGTGATGACCATGTTATAAAACGGCTTATTGATGTGGGTGTTCTTAATGGAATGCCCAAGCAATTTTCGCCACAGAAACTTCACAAAAGTCTCATGGGGTTTGGCAATATTTGTGAGGCGATGCTGGTTGGCTTGATAAGCAATAGCGCCAAACTGAGTGACGTCTATGTCCTGTAAAGCAGCCCAAGAGACGAATAAGGTTTTGCAAAGGGATGTGGAATACCTCGTAAATCAAATTGAGTAAGTAAAATGGTGGTGCCATCGACCACCGTAGCAAATCCTTCCGCCATTGTTGACGATGTGGGCTTATGAACCTGCCGCGAATTGGCGCGGATTTGGGGCCGGAGCTCCATTTGTGAAAATTCAGAAAGCTTGTATGCTCCGCAACTTCCCGACTCGCACCAACAAGGGCCTCTCGAAGGTGGGCCGAGAAAGACAATGTGACCAAAAAGAGTCGTGATCCCTTGGAGCGTAAGCTTGAAGTGTAGAAAGTTTTGGGGGCAGCCATGGCTAAAAGCGCCGGAACGTAAGGAACCGGTTGAAGAAGGCTGAGAGCCGGAGAGCCGAGAATGGAGGACTAAGGCGCAGAGACGAAAAGGTTTAGGGCGCGCGAAATGGAGGCGTAAGAGGTATGATGAGGGCTTAAACCAGAACCGCTGATGGTGCCAGTGCCTAAAGATGCCAAGGAGGGGATTGAGAGGCAAAAATTTGGCTAAGTCCCTAACAACAACAAAGGGAGAAGCAATGAACGGTGGAGATGAGGGCGGAGAGAATGATCGGATGTGACAGTGGCCAAAGGACACACATTAATGTTTGACGAAAGTATGTAAGGAATGGCATTTAATGCCGGCAACTCGAAGTGGGATATCATTAAAAGGAATGTGTCGGAAGGTACCATGGCTAGATATCGGCGGAGAAAAGATTCTCATTTTAGAAACAAACCTTGCATTGCAAACACGTTGGCGATGGTTGTGATTGATCCACGTCGACAAGGAGTTCCATAGATTGGCTATAGGCTTAACCGGGAGTGAAGCGAAGACATCCGATGGCGCCAAAGATGGCGGCTTTGGTTTGAACGAGAGGCGCACTATGCCCACTAACCGCCGGGGAGTGGATTACCCGCAAGATGGATTGTCCGGACCTCGGGCGCTGCCACAATCGTGGGCTCGAGAATGGATGGCTGGTGTGGGGATGGTGAACATCCCGATCCGAAGACCAACGCAATGGAGGTGGTTCTCGCACCTTATTGGGACCCGAAAGAGAACCTCTACCACCTCCTCGCATCACCTCGCTCCGAACCCGAGTAGAGGGTTTTTCTTCTTAGGTTTTTAGTAGATAGGGCTCACGAGCCGCTTTTTGTATATAGGGCGGTGCCTATAGCGGAAATATTTGGGTCATTGCCCACATTTTTAAAAAAATTTCCACCTATAATATAATTTCCGCCGTTTTAGTCACTATCATTTGTAAAAGCGTCTTGAATCAGATCTGTTGGGTGAGTGTCACTTGCTGTGGTATGAAATGGTTTGAGGCGAAAGCCATTAACCAGTGTAGGTAATGGAGTTCCATCTAACTCAGCCACTTGAAAACGCTGGGTTGAACCACTTGAACAATTTGATAAGGGCCAAGCCATCGAAACTTAAGCTTACCCGGAAAATTTTTGTACCGAGAATCATAAAGAAGAACCAAATCTCCGTCCTGGAATGTTTTTGTCTTCAAACGTTTGTCATGTAAAGATTTTTGCAACCGTTGTCCATGAAGAACACGAATATATCCCTTCTAAGTTCATCCAACTGTTCCAATTGATAAACCCTTTCTTTGAGTGCAGCAGGCGGATTATGGGCAGTAGCCAGTTGAAAACGGAGAGTGGGGAGAATGTACTCAAAAGGCATGAGAGCTTCTTGACCATAAACCAATTTGAAAGGAGTGTGACCAGTAGCTATTTTGAAACAAGTATTGTAAGCCCATAGAACAGTAGGAAGTTTGGTTTGCGGTCGGTCATGAGAAGCGTCACAAATTTTCTTGAGAATTGTGACCAGAGTTTTGTTGGTGCTTTCAGCCAAACCATTCCCTTGAGGATAGTAAGGTGTGCTCTTGTGATGATGTATCAGGAGATAATCCGTCAGCTCCTTGATGGTGTGATTGATAAAATGTACACCACGATCATTGACCAGCTCCGTGGGGCAGCCGAATCGCGTGATGATTTGTTGATAGATGACTTTGGCTGTGCTGGCCGCAGTGTTGTCTGGAAGTGCGCAAGCTTCCGCCCATTTGGTAGCATAGTCAGTGAGAACCAAAATGTAGCGGGCACGGGTGTGCCGCGCAGGAGGATCGATGGGTCCCACAAAATCCATTCCCCATGGGAAGAGCGTCACGGGTCGTGGGCCGTCCCACACGCTGGCAAGCATCAGACGTGCGGGCATGGGCGTGAGCGTCTTTAAAGAGCGTGGGCCAAAAATAACCAGCAAGAAGGATTTTGCGTGCCGTGGTGTCACCATGAAAATGATCACCACCGAGCCCTTCATGGGCTTCTCGAACAATATCTGGGACCTCATGAGGGAGAACACAGCGTCGAAGGATGGTATCCTTACCCTTTTTGTAAAGATGGCTGCAACCATGGTGTAGTCACGGACCTCGGAGAAATTGATGGCGGCGGGATTGGCGCTTGGCCGGAGAGAGCGTGGCGTCCTCGGGTGGAAGAGCTGTGAGGAGAGATCTGGCCGAAAGTCATGAAACCAATGAGGTGTTGCCGTGACCGTAAAGAGTTGAGCGCCGGGAAAGGCGCCGAGACTCCGGTGGGAGGATCATCCGTGGTGGATGCGTGAAAGATAATCCGAGGGACAACATGAGATTTGCGGCCTTGTGAACAATTTCAAAAGGTGCAAATTCTTGCGGAAGGAGGACCTAACGAGCAATGCGGCCCGTGGGCGTGGATTTGTTGATCAAATAAAGAAGTGCACGGTGGTCAACAAAAGAATTTGATCCGACCGCCCAAAAGATAGTGATGGAAGCGTTGGACCTTGAAAAATTAAACCCAAGGCTTCGCCTGGCGGGCGTAGAAGTTGCGTTCAGCCGAATTGAGTTTCCTACCGGGCGAGCGGTTTTGGTTTGTCGGTGTCGCGATCATATTCTTGAGAAAGAACAGCTCCAATAGCAAAGGCCGGAGACATCGACATGGACATGAAAGGGCTTGTCCCATTGAGGAGGAACAAGAACCGGCCTTTGAGTAAGCAAGAGCTTCAACGTTGGAAAGCAAACATCCGCCGGGAATTCCAAGCCCGGTGGATTCATCACCCGTGAGTTTATGAATGGGATCTGCAATGGTCTGCGAGTCCGGGGAATGAAGGTGGAGTAATAATTGACCTTACCCAAGAAAAGAGCGTGTTTCCTTGATATTGGCCGGTGCTTGAGCCTTGAGCACACTGGCTGATTTTGGCGTGATCCGTGGTGATACCGCTTTCTTGCGACCACATGTCCCAACAGTAACACACGAAGTGACGCCTTAAAAAAGGTGCATTTCTCCGATTGAGACTAATCTTGGGACTCATCACATTTACGAAAGACGAAGTTCCAATTTATCCAAATGGTCAGCCATGGAATCAGAGGCGGAGAAGTCATCTTGAAAAATTTGCAAGAAGGGATTTTCCTTCATAAAATCATGAAAAACGGAGAGCATGATACGTTGAAACGTGGATGGAGAGTTTGATAATCCAAAAGGAACCACCTTGTAGGCAAAAAAGTGCCTTACCGGGGTGGTGAAAGTAGTCTTGAGTTGATCGATTCTTTGATTGAGATCCGATTGTAGCGAAAAACCATCCATGAAGGAGTACATCATGTCCGGCCAACCCTTCTTCTTAACACCGTGCGTGAAGGGAAGTGAAAATGATCACGCCCGTGGCACGATTGAGTTTTAGGGTAGTCCACGCAAACGCGGATCTTACCATTGTGTTTGAGTGCAATGACGATGGGGCTCACCCATTGCAATGTTTGACCTCATAGATCAAACCTGCAGCAAGGAGTTTGTCAATTTCCGGCCTTGACGCGATCACGGTAATTAGGGTTGAGCCGGTACTGTCGTTGCTAGACTGGGCGTGCATCAGACTTGGTAGGAATGGTGAGTTCCCCCAAGGTTTTGTTGATCCCCCGAAGATCTCTGTAGCTCCAGCGAAAATGTGTTTGAACTTTTTGAAGAGCATGACAGCTGACGCGGACGATAGGGTGTCGGAAGATTGGCAAAGAAGTCGGACAGCCGATTGTTGCCTACGCCCACAATCTCATCGCGGGAGTGCGAATATGGGGATAACTTCCGGTCTCCGGACAATATGAGCGGGAGGTTGAAGCATAACGGGGATGCGTGGCACTCTGCGTGGTGAAAAAGAGAGGTTGCCGAAGTTTCCTCAAGCGAGAGGTTGCTTCATGACGGTATGTACATCTACGGGGAGCCGGGAGGAGGTTCAAATGCACGAAAAGTGATCAACACGTTGGATTCGATTGCAAGGAGCCAGGTAAGGGTCAAGCAAAGCAGCCACAGCCTGGTCCTGATCAAGAGTCATTTCTCCCCAAGGATCAGCATATTCAGGGTAGGATGACAGAGGCGCACTTCCTTGGGGAGCCTGAACTTGATAAAATTATCAGGGCCCTCGAGAATCGGTGTCGGAGAGAGAGAGGGTTCGGCATTGTCTAACGACGAAATGATTTTGCCTGTTTCCAAGTCCATGGTGGCATTGAGGTGACCATCGGTGATGACTAACTGATCCGTGGCCCAGTAATGGATACTCTTGGCCTGGCGGAGAAAAGGTCTGCCGACCAACATTTCATAATCACCTGGATCTTCTCCAGCCTTCCAAACACCAAATTCCAACGGGAATCTGAGATCACCAATGTTGATGTGAAGAAGAGGCGACCTTTGAGGTCTCGTGGATATGGCCATTGGCCAATTTGATGTCATATGGGGCACAATAGAGTTGTTTGATGCCCATTTGTTTGGCGGAGTTTATCCGTGATGAGATTGACGCGCTACCTCCGGCCAATTTGAACATGATTGACTTGTTGATTGCCCACCGTGGCATGTAGTGGGAGTAGAGGTAGCAACAGCCCCAACCAAAACACAAGGGGAGTGGTAACCGGTCCTTGAGAGCGGGACGAGTTTCAAAATTGTGGCCAAGCTTAAAGGAATTTTGATTTTGGCTAGCTCCTCTTGGAGTTCCGAGGCACATGAGAAAAAAGGATCGGCTAGATCCACAAAAGGAGCGCGTGGTAAAGAAGCAAAGAACTTCTTTGAGTAGGTCAACCTCCCCAAAATGATATTGGGATATGTCCGAGAGCGTGGAGGTTGAGGCGTGGAAGGTGCGTCTTGTCTTTGTTGAGCTCTAGTGGTGGCATGGACATTAGCCAACGCGGCGGCCTTCAGCGGCTTGCATGAGGTTCAAAATGCTTTGTCGAACTTTAGGCATGACATTCGCATGAGTTTCTCCAAGTCAGGGTGCAAAATGGACCTTTTGTCTCTCGCATGAGGAATTGCGCCGACCGCAAAGGCGAGGTTGCGTGCCATTAGGAATAATGGTTAAGGGGCGTGATGCCCCGGGTCCGGGCGTGAGACCAAACCAACCCAATTGGATGGCCGGACTGGGGATTAAGAGCTTGAAAAATTTCTTCCCGTGCTTGTTGATCCATCCGAGGTTGAGTGGCGGGGAGCTGGTTGATAGCGTGATTGCCGAGGGCGCGAGGTGGCAGAAGAAGAACGTGACGCGGGCCTTGTTTGCCATTAGCAATCCGAGTTGGTAAGCCGCGGAGGCGGACCGACGTGGTCTGATTTGTGCCGTGAAGCCGCACTGAACTTGTGGAAGTTGAGGACACGCCGTGGTGGTATGACCCCATTCTTGGCGGTGATAACACCGAAGCCAAGGATCAAAAGGAGGACGTGTGTTGGGTCCCCGTTGTTGCTCCTGTTGCTGATAGAGTTGAGTGGGTTGCGCCTGCAGTGGTGGCTGCTGATATTGCGATTGGTGCGTAGATGTTGTTTGCACTTGATAAACCATCTTGTTGCGGAAAGGTGTAGGATGAGTGCGAGTGCACTCTTCCGTGGCATGATTGCACATGTTGCATCTTTTACAATGAGGCGGGCCATTGGTGGAGTTGCACTCATTTGCCAAGTGGCCTTGATATTTGCAGATATGGCACCAGATCTGACTGCGCTGCGGATTGGCATGTTGAGGTTGAACAGCAGTCTGGGGAACCATGACGGGTGGAATGAAAGGGAGCTCCTGAAGAGCCACGCCACGGGAGGAAACATTGACTGAGTGATTGACAAGATCGATAGCCTGTTCCAAAGTCTTCGGGCGCAGGTATTCGGTCATGAGTCGGATAGCTGGAGGAAGTCCTTGGAGAAACCAGACCAAGATCTGGCTCTGTGTGGGGTACTCTTTGAGTTTGCTGAGCAGAATGTGAAGTCGATCTGCAAAATCCCTGGCAGACTCCGTGGGCTCTTGTTGAAGGTCATTAAGTTGTTTGAGATGAAGCTGATCATCATCCGTGGTCCCATAGTGAGAAAGAAAAGCAGTTCTCATTTCGGACCAGTCTTCTTTCCAGTGGCTTTTGTTGGACATGAGCCATTGATGAGGGGAGCCACGCAATGTGGTGGAAAAGATGTGGAATTTCAGTTGAGGTTGCGCATGACCATTCAGGACAGCCAGAGCCTCAAATTCTTCCATGTGGGCCTGAGCACTTTGGTCTAAAGGTTTGCCTTTCGTGTTGCCAAAGGTGGGATAAGTCAGCTTAAGGGTCTGAAAGGTAGAGGTAAAAGTGCTGGGCTGGACAGGAACATGATAGTGAGGATATTGAGGTGGAGTTGGAGGTGGTATGGTGCTGGAAAGACCCTGCTTAAGGGGTGGCTGAGGTGGAGGTACTGGAGGTGCCTGATCATTGGTTTTGAGGTCTGTAAGAGTGTAAACAGGAAGAGCGGTGGGAAAGGTAGGGAAGGGAAATTCCTGGGGAGGAGCAAAAGAAACATGTGGATATCCCTGTCCCCCCGTAGGAGATGATGGTTGTGAAGGCAGAGAGGGCGATGGGCCGTAAGAGTGATGGATGAAGGCATGTTCGGGGTATGAAAGAAAGGTTGAGCAAGGTGTGGAGCGGATAGGGCTCCCCCGATAGTGATGAGGAGACCGAGGCCGTGGTGAGCAATGTTTGCACGCTTGAGGCGGAGAATTTGGACGAGACATGACACGAGGGGTGGGTGGCGCCGACCGAGAGCCCTAGACCTAATGTGGCCTCCCTCAATGTCATAAGCGTATCCATACATGTCACGAACAGCTTCCCCTTCGATGATGGCGCCCGCCGCAGACGCCCGGGAAAGAAGTTCTTTCCGGCGTGAAGTTTGGACGCACATGGCGGACGAAAAAAGGAAAAACGAATCAGACCGGCAGGCGGCGGCGGTGTTTGGGGGTCGGGTTGGGGAACTCCCAAAGACGACCCTCTGTGAGGACCCTTGGATCTAACAGGAGAATCCGGGGGACTATGTCACGCGGGATTTGCAAGAAAAGAACAAGAAGAAAACAGAAGAAGAGAGAACAGTGAGAGGAAAATGATAAGCTTCCTTGATATCAATGATGAACATACATGAACTCTCGCAATCGAGAGAAGACTGAAGAGAGACAAGACTCAAAACTCATCTAAAAACTCATGTGCTAGCTCTACTCATATATATAGTACAATGGCCTTTGGCCCAATATAGACACCCTGACTGATCTCGGTGCCGACTCCTGTAAGGAGGCCTGATTTGCAGGAATGTTGGCGGTGCCTCTTGAAGTGCCTAGAATCACGCTGACACTGACGCGGGCGGTGACGGGCCATCACTTGTCTGAGCGGCGCCTCTTGTTGACGGACGCAGGCTTTGACTGCGTGGTCTGCTGCTTGGTCTTCTGCTGAGCCTTTGATGGCTGACCCATGCCTGTCTGTGGATCCTTGAGCTTGACCTGGTCCGTCGTATGCATGAATAGTCCTGAACCAGGAGGCACAGGACTAACAACGCTTGTCCGGGTTGGACGCCCTTCCAGTTGTGTATCATCAAGGCCAAGAGTATCTTCTCTTAGATGATATCATCTGGACTTATCACATAGTGGCCGGATTCAAGCACCGCCGCAAGGACCACGTGCTCTATGAATTGGCAGAGTACTGTATGGATGATTTTATAGATTTCACCCCTATTGATCTTCCACAAGAGGTACACCAGCTACTCCAGTTTCATCAGGAGACCATAGAGCCGGCTGCTACTCTGCTACGGCTTAGGGATTTGATGCTGCATGATCCACCAATTCAGCCTCCTCCGGATGCTTTTATGGCTATGGGACCTCATGTCCCCAATATTAATATGGTTGAGGTCCCCTCTAATTCAGATGAGGAAGGGGAAGAACTTTACCATAATCTTACTCACCTTAAAGAGGAGCGGGAAGAACTCAAGGAGGAGGAGGTCCCCATGGACTTAGATAAGGAGGTCGCCACTTCGGTAACCCCGCAAGGAAAGGCATTGGGAAATCACCTCACCCGCTTCTTCTTGTCGGCTTTCCGGCAGGGGCAGGTCCTTTTTGTGGCTCGAGACCTAGCCCCCGAGGCTGAGGCGTCATGGTGGAGCCTCCATGCACTATCCACATTGGGGGGGCATAAGAAGCTCTCATATCGCACCCTTACTTACGTGCTGGTGTGGAGGGACCTTGCTCTTACGGCATTGGGTCAAGACATCGCACCCTGGATGAGCATGAAGCTCCTTACGGCGGCCCCATTGGCTGCTGCCTACCCGTCAGAGGCAGGGATAGGTTCTATACGTACAAAATTAAAATTCCTGACGTATAAAGTCAAAAAATACGTATTTTTTAATAAAATACGTATTTAACGTATAAAAACCTCGCCGGCCGGAAAAAAAAAATTTCGCGACGCGAAAGCTTCGCGGAAAGCGTCTGCTGAATTTTTTTCACAGACGCCGGCAAGAAAACCGCGACGCCGAATTTTTTTTCCGGGGGTTGCAGATTAAACCTTTCATTTAAGCGTCGCAGCGAAAAACTTTCAGCAAGAAAAAAAAGTAAGGTTTCACAGACTGTAAATTTGAATTTAAAAAATATATATATATATTATATATATATATATATATATTATATATTATATATATATATATATATATATATATATATATATATATATATATATATATATATATATATATATATATATATATATATATATATATATATATTTTATATATATATATATATATATATTTAAACCTATATATTTTTTGCGTGACTGAAAAAACTTTTCGTGACGTGAAAAAACAGAAAGGTTTACAGACGCTTAAATTTGAATTTCAAAAATATATATATATTTTTCGTCAGACGCGATTTTCACCTTTTTCACAGACGCTGAAAAACTTTCAGCAGACGCGAATTAGAAGGTTTCGGCGACGCGAAAATCTTCGACGCCGAATTTTTTTTTGTATGAGTTTTTTTCGCTTTTATACGGCAAATATGTGCCGTATCATACAATTCATACGTATTCCGTATAAAACGTACAGCGTATTGAACCTATCCCTGGTCAGAGGTTGCCTCCATTGCGGCTGCCACAGTAGACCCAGGGGTGACCTTGTTACGTCATCGACCGCCGCCACCACCTCCTACGCCAATGGACCGGGATGCCGGGACTAGTTCATAGCCTTTTATAGTATCTATTGCATGAGCATAGCCTTTGAGCTACTCGAGTATATGTAATTTTGCGCTGATGATCTTCACGCATCTTCTTTTGAATACAAGCAAATTGTCTTTTTCCTACAATAATTGTCTTCCTCTTTTAGAGTTTGAAGTATAAGGAATAATTCAACTGTTATGTACTCATACTTACCGTCTTGCAGACGATGAAATTGAGGAAAATGAAGAAGAAATACCCGAGGAACTACGAGGGGAAGATCAGGTACCTCCAGATCAAGACTATGGCCAAGAATATGCAGAGTGGCACCCAACGGATGTCGATTATGTGACAGAGGAACCCATGGATGAAGGAGAACTCTACGATCCAATCAAGGGCTTTGAAATTGTCAACATCCTCCGTGAGCGCGCCTTCGAACACCTAGAACACACTGTCGGTCGTACCTGGAATTATTGGGAGATGACGAAGCACCAGGCTTTTGCCGATGCGAATGACCATTTATGGCAGATTTTCTACGCGCTGAGAGATCTTTTCAAATTACTCATCATTAGCCCCACGTTAGATTATCAATATGTTATTATCCAGGCATGGGCTCGTTACAAGGTAGTTAGGGCAGTAAGAGAGAGTATTCGTTACTCTATCCTGTACCCTTTCGCGGAGCCCTAGGCCTGATCTGCACGGCTTTTTCATGGCTAAGTTTTGTATAATCATTAAGTTTTGTATTCTACAGACTTAATTTTGTTAAAACGCCCTCCAATGTAACTACCATTTTGACTTTATAATAAAGTTCTTTTCTTTAATTTTCTTGTATTGTCTTTATTATTGTTCCTAGTACTACTCAAAATGATCTTCTTTGTGACACTTGATATCACATAAATTCTGCTTATACCTTGTTATGGTCAATATAGACGGTGCACGTAACGCCTCATGGCAAACACCCTAAAATGCTAGCAGATTAGGAACTCCTGTTGATGAAGCGGTAGTTAGTAGAGCTGCAGGCTTATGTATTGAATGCCAACCCACCACCGCATATGCCGGAGGACGGACCGGAGTTACCTCCGTTACCGCCAAGTCCACCACCACAGCAGCCACCTGCATCGGAACCAGCCCCTGTACCCGCACAAAGGAAGCACCGTTCCAAACGTCGTCGAAGCTTGTTTACAGATAGTGCCACATCTTCACAATCAGCCACTTCTGTCTCTTCAGCGTCCTCTATTTCGTCGGGTGACCATGCAAAGGCCCGGGACAAGGAGTACCGTAAGACGGTTGACACGGCCATTACCAGCATATGGAAAAACAGGAAGTTGGCTCAGTTTGATGGGAAATCTAGAGGCGGCCTGAACGCAGAGTCTTGGTTGGACGAAATGAAGGAGTTCGGGAAATCCTATGGAATGACGGAGAAAGATACAGGAAAAGTTGCCACTACAAACCTTACAGGGGCCACTCGTATTTGGTGGAAGGGCTATGCTAGAGCCAAGCATCTACACAGAAGCCGATGCAAGTTTAAAAGCTTTTAAGTCGCATTATGTGCCTCGTGCGCACAAATGCCAACAGATTCAGACTTTTTACAGGTTGGAGCAGAAGGGTATGTCAGTTCAAGCCTACACAGATGAATTCATGCGTTTGAGGTTGTATGTCCCAGGTATGAACGAGAAGAGGGCGGTGGAGGGCTATATTGAAGGGTTGGCCCCCTCAATTAAACGAATGGTTAAGGCCATAGACCCGAAGTCAGTTGCAGAGGCTGAGGCTAAGGCATTGAGCCTTGAAGAGGAGACACCCAGAAACCAGTACCAACGCCCCGCCTCTTACTCCCAGCCGCGCCCGTACACACCTTACAAGCCTCGCTCACCAAGTCCTGGGCCTTCTCAGCAAAACTCTAACGGTCGCCAGGACAAGAAAGTCACCTTCAACATGCCAGACAAACCGAACAATGCTGGTAACTCAGTTCGGAACCTCTTACAGTCTATTCCCAAAGAGGCCCGAGAGCAGCTCCGCAGAGATAAGGCATGTTACAGGTGTATGCGGCCCCGGCACTTCATGCAGAATTGCCCTTATGTCACACAGACTGCCCAGCTGGCCATGGCCGACCTCGACTGGGATGATCTCGAGTCTACACCACCTGTCGACGAGGAGGCTCCCGAGTATATCCACGGTGCATCCCATATCCTTGCAGCCATTGAAACCGGCAATGCTGAAAGTCAGCCTGCCGTTATTTCCACTATAGGTCAAGTAGACAGTAAGCCTTTCATAATTCTTATGGATACGGGAAGTACACATAATTTTGCTTCTCCTAGAATGGCCCAGGTATTGCAGCTTGAGATTTTGAGGTCCCGACCAAAACCTGTCACTTTAGCCAGTGGTAAAATCAGACATACTCATGGCCGTCGCATTAACCTTAAAATGCAGCTGCCAGGTGCACCAGTTGCATTAGGTGCCGAGTTAATGGATATTGGCAAATATGATCTAATTGTTGGTATGGAATTCTTAGCATCTGCAAAAGCCAATATAGACTGCGAAAAACGGGAGGTTACCTTCAACGTAGCTAATGGAGCCTGCGTAACTATAAAAGGTGATCCCTTAAACCCCATTATGCAGTCTATGTCCATCAGGCAGTTAAACAAGGCCATACGCAAGGATAAGCTACTTTGCGTCATCAGACTTGCATCCATTGAGTCGGATGCTAAACAGAAGCAAGTAGTTGATGCGTTGCCAAAGAGCATTGCTAATCTTCTCAGGGAATTTAGCGATCTCTTTCCGGACGAGATCCAGAAACTTCCTCCATTTAGAGGGGTAGAATGTGAGATAGCTTTGGAACCAGGTACAAAGCCTACCAGTAAGGCCCCGTACCGTATGAGTCCCCCTGAATTGGCAGAGCTTAAGAAGCAACTTCAGGAGTTACTAAACCTAGGCTTCATTCGGCCTAGTGTTTCGCCTTTTGGCGCTCCTATCCTTTTTGTGAAGAAGAAGGATGGCTCCTTGAGGATGTGTATCGATTATTGGCAGCTCAACAAGCATACGATCAAGAATCGCTATGCTTTGCCTAGAGCAGACGATCTTATGGACCAGTTGCAAGGGGCCAAGTACTTCTCAAAGATTGACTTACGCTCCGGATATCACCAAATAAGAATTAAAGAGGAGGACATCCATAAGTCTGCTTTTCACACTAGATAGGGGCATTATGAATTTACAGTTATGCCTTTTGGTTTAACTAATGCCCCTGCAACCTTTATGCGGTTGATGAATGATATCTTCCGGGAGTACTTGGATGATTTTGTTGTTATATTCTTTGACGACATTCTCATCTACAGTAAGACCCTTCAGGAGCATGAGAAGCATCTTAGACTGACCCTACAAAAGCTAAGACGTCACCAGCTCTTTGCCAAGTTCTCTAAGTGCAACTCCGAAGGTGGACTATTTGGGACATGTCATTTCAGCAGAGGGAATTGCTACAGATCCAGCGAAGATAGAGGCAGTGAAGGATTGGCCCATTCCAGGTAATGTTTCAGAGGTTCGAAGTTTTTTAGGATTGGCAGGGTATTACCGGAAATTTGTTAAGGATTTTACAAAGATTGCAGCACCTCTTACTGATCTTACAAAGCATGAGAAAGTGAAGGATTGGATTGAGCATTGGAAAGCAAAGGTCCAGGGAAGTTTCAGAAGCTTAAGGATGCTTTAACGTCAGCACCAGTCCTCACCTTGCTGGACCCCGAAAAGGATAAACTTGTAGCAACGGATGCCAGTAAGATTGCTACCGGTGGAGTCCTAATGCAGGAGGGGAGGGTTATTGCCTATGATTCAAAGAAAATGAACGAGACTGAACAGCGATACCCTACCCATGATCAGGAGTTGTTGGCCATTGTCCGCGCTCTGCGTATATGGAGACACTACCTTCTTGGTAGAAGATTTCAGCTTGATACAGATCATCAGAGTCTCCGTTATCTATCAACCCAGCCGAATCTCAACATCCGTCAAAGGAGATGGATACGATTTTGAGATTATGTATAAGCCTGGGAAACACAATGTGGTTGCGGATGCGTTGTCACGCCATCCCTTGGTAACCCGAACCCATTGTAACGCGATTTCCACACTCACCAGTGAGTTCGGAAAACAGATAGAGCAGACCTTGGCCATGGATCCAGAGTTCCGTGATGTGTGGGATAGCTTGGCTAAGGAGGCACGCACAGATAAAGAACGTGAAGCTTTCCGTTCGTATAAGAAAGAGGGCAATTTATTATATCACAAAGATAAGTTGTGTGTACCTGAGACTTCAGGAGTGCGTAAGCTTATTCTATACTAGTAACAGTGCCCAGCGTTGCTGGGCATATTTTGGGAACCTATAAATGTTGGGAACTTGTCTATGAGATACTTGGATGTTAATTGTGTGTTCAAATAAAATACGAAACTTGTGTTCATGACTCTTGCCAATTAAATATGAAACATTGCAAAAAATGAAAGATGGATTTTCTTGAATATATATATGCCTACTTGCAAAAGATGAAGGATGGGCTTAATGGATTTTCTTGAATATATGTATCTATATGCGCCTACTGTGATAACTATAGAAGCAAAGTTTTTTTTTAAGCAATGACAAAAAGTACATTGCAACACAATGGGAACTATACCCACATTCATATGGCAGAACATTAAAGTACCACAACAACAATTACCATGTCATAACTTATAACACAACAATTAACATGTCACAACTTATAATATGCATGCAAGCTTCCCAAGAAGTTGCAAACCCTACTAATTGTTGCTTCTTTAATATGTATGCAAGCTTCCCAAGAAGTTGCACCCTATTAATTGTTGCTTCTCTATAACATGTTGATTCATGCTGCTTTAATGACTCTAGTTTGCCTTCTTTCATATGCACTTGTTCTGCTATTAGGCATTGGTTTGTAACATGTTGATTCATGCTGCTTTAATGACTCTAGTTTGCCTTCTTTCATATGCACTTGTTCTGCTATTAGGCATTGGTTTTCTAGCTGGAGTTGAGGTTAAAACAGTGAAGTGATTGTAGGTCAGCAAAGCCAATGAAATGAATTTCTTCTTTTATAAACCACTGTTCATTGTAGAAATCGAGGGCCTTTTAAGGTAATTATTTTATATTGTAATTGTATGACCTCGTGTGAAAATAAAAAATGAAATATATTTGGATCAAAATCTTGACTCAAGTCACATGGCAAATTTTACCTTCTGTTGTAAAGGGACATGAGAAATAAGTTGATGGGAACACGTGCCAAGAAGGTAAGCAAAAACACAATCATTGTAACCTGGTGAGACCATTAACATCACCGCTGCACCATGAGAGGATTTTCTTCTGTTTGAAGCCAGAAAGCTTGTTTCAAGCACATCATTCTTCTGAGCTATCTCGCTTGGCAGCAGAAAACATTGACTATCAGATTAGAATAACTAAAGGTGACATATCATATGACTGTAAACTTGAAAGACTTGAGTCATAGAACAATGAATCTCACATGCCCTAAATCTTCTAATTTTCTAGCATCCAAGGAAAAGAGCTCAGCAGCATACGTTTCATCAACTTTGCCAGCTCCAAACATCTTATTCCGATGCAATGCAGAGTATTTCTTTACCAACAGACACAAAAGTCCACACGATACTTCTTTGGTGCTTCATCACCACTATTGCTGTAAAGAACAAATATGTTGGTCCAAACCTGCAGAAATAGAACATTTGTCAGCATATGATTATTCCTGGCAAGAGAAAAGTAAACTTTTGGTCGAAATTAGACACGAACACTATCGACATGCTTATTTGCCATGCAGGATAGAAGAGCCACCAATATTAGCTTCTGCATACTCTTTAAATATGGAACACTGACCAATTGCTGCAAGGGACATTTCCAAGCATATGAAAAAATCTTGGATATTCTCTGGACCTTTTAAGATGTCCATTTTTACTGCCAATCAGACAAACACACTATGTGAGGATAAGCACACCTCATCATATCTTCTTACAACAGAAAAATTATTGAAGATAAACAATAAACACCTAAATACAGTGCAACCACCGACAAATCTCCTTAGTGTAACTTTATTTAACAATTACTGTAGAAACAAAAACAATAAACACCTAAATACTGTGCAACCACCGCAATTTAGCAGACTATCGGCGAGAAAATGAAGGGGCTGGCTTGTCATTTGTGGTGCTGTAAGTGTCTAACATAGAAACCATCCAGCAACATCTATCCATCCACTCATCGTGCTATACAAAGCTTTCATCTACAAATCCAAGTCAACATCAGTAAAGTAGTTAAAAACGCGTTTGTCGACTTTTAGATCAATAAAGGTAACTGCCAAAATACAATAAAAGCACAAAACATCCGGCCATGGTCATGGGTAGCAAGATCGAGAGACCTTTTTCACGTCATTGGGTGCTAGAACAAATTGCGGAACTTTATATCGAACAATTTGGAATCAGAAAAGATGATTGAATTTGCACAGAATAAAAAGACTTCTTCGCAAAGAAAAGAGAAAGAATGAAAATATGGAAAGTATATATGAATCTTTGGATCTGTGATAAGCCACGTTCAACAAAAAGGGTCGACCAGAATTCTTACCTATGGTGTCGTTTCTACCTGCTGGAATGCTAGAGGCAGATTTGGTGCAGACAAAGCCATGGAGTGTGAAAGAAAGGCAGCATTGGATCTTAAATTGAACATGCATATACTCAAGATCATAGTCGTAGCCATAGCCATAAGAATTCCGCCATAGCCAGCAAGCAACCATTGCTCTCCTAAAAACGTCCATGAAAGAGTGCAATTTCGAGATAAAATGCCAACTTGCTACAATCCAAGCATAATGGATGTTGCTCCAGTCCAATTGCCCCAGAGTTTCCACATCCTGTCCCGGATTTTCCACTGCCCTGTATTTTTGTTGAACGCAGTAGAACCCAGCTTCATGCGGAACCTAGCTTAGTAGAACCCAGCTTCATGCGGAACCTAGCTTAGTAGAACCCATCTACAAATTTTTTGACTGCCCCAGTTCTGCACAACATCACAGCCCACGCACCCGATCCAGACCCGCTGCTTCTACAACTATACATCTACACCAAAGAGGCCAATTACTGCCTTGTCATAAAGAACGCCGGACTCCATTCGCCGAACCCTAACCGTCCCTTGAAAAAATCTACAATGATGATTATTAACATGCTTATATCTAGAAAGCCTACGCCATGCCTCTCAAAATCAATGGGACCGACAGGAGCCCAGTTCCAAAATCCATAAATCAAAAGCCAAACAAAGATCTCGAACTGTTGTTTACTGCGGCAGGCAGTTCTCCAGATGGTTGCCCGTTGCTTTTTAGCCATCGACCGCCATAGCCTTAAACTCACTCAACCACATCGAATCTCGACTATAGAATTAGTGATCAAATCTCAGCCGTTCGATCTAGGGCGTGGTCCATTACTTGCACTAAAACATTATAATATAAGATGATACACACAACAGCCCTATAGCTGGACATGCAGGTTTCATGAAGACCTACTTTAAGATCCGCTCCAGTTATTTTTGGCCTTGTATGAAGAAGGACATTGCCAAGTATATTAAACAGTGTCAGGTGTGCCAACAAACCAAGGCTGGGCAATTAAGGATTCCAAGAGAGTTGCAACCTCTGGATGTGCCCAACGCCAAATGGGAAGTAATAACCATGGATTTCATTGTGGGCCTTCCACGTACTCTCCGTGGATATGATGCATTGATGGTAGTGGTCGACAAATTGTCGAAAATGTCTCCTAGAAGTTTCGAAAATGTCATCCCATAGCAGAATGATACAGACGGACCAACAGTCACCGAATATTATGAGCTCAGACTAACAGTCGCCCATGTTAGAGAGCTCTCAGTTCTTTTAACGTGCGCCCTGCAGGGTTGAATATAATACTTGAGTTCATAGCAAAGCTCAGAGAAAAAAGAAAATATTCATAACTGTGGTCTTGCTGGAACCTGCAAGGGAAATTTGCGAAGCTCTTGAAGTGGCAACAAATTTGATAACCCCCTTTTTCACGGCAAAAAACCGGTCCTTAGCCATCAAATCCCTATCTTAGCTTCTTCCACAGAGATCGAGGTCATGCGAGCTCAAAGTTACGGGAGTATTCTAGAACTCAGCGATCAGGGATAGGTCTTAGAGAAATTTTCGCATGTATAAATCATCGATCTGAGATTCAAAGCAGTTCCAGTAGATGGAAGGTGCTGCTGAAGAATTACAGGTACGTCGAAGATGCTACATAGGAAGCAACGAAGCACAGCAGCACCCAAACCCTAATACGTCCAACCCCTTTCTTTTTTTGCTTTTTTTGAGATAAAAAGGCTTTTGTCGTGGCATCATCTACACCGTTGTATAGATCAATCCGGACCGTTCAAATTAGGGCGTGGTCCATTACTTGCACTAAAACATTATAATATAAGATTCTATACATATCAATCATATATCTAACATATATATGTTCTTATGTTTGTCGCACTTATCCGACCGTCTGTTCGAGATCCGACGGCTCACGTTGCTTGGGGACATATCCTACGGCCCAGATGGCTTGTGAGTTTATATATAGATTCTATATAGACGATCCTACGGTCCAGGTTGTTCTTGATCCTGACCGTCGGTCCGAGATCCTACGGCTCAGGTGGCTTTGCACATATCTTACGGTCTACATGGTTTGGGAATTATATGTAATAGATCCTACGGCTCATGTTGCTTTCATATGGTGAGATCTCGATCGTTGATCGAATCTAAGATCTTAAGGCTCATATTGAATGCTCGGTCCTTAAGGAGAGTCTTTTAAAATTTTTATGTTATTTGGGGGATTTGAACCCTGGTCATCAACCCCCCCATTCTAACCACTAGACCAAGCATTAATTCATTAAAATAATAATGTTTCAAATATAGTTAAGCGTAGCATTCTAATTAAGATAAAATAGAATATAACATTCTAGATAGTTCTAGAAGGCTCTAGAATGTTCTAGAAGACTCTAGAAAGTTCTAGAATTTTCTAGAATGTTCTAGAAAGTTCCAGAGTTCCAAAATGTTTTGGAATATAAGATAATTGTTCTAATAAGTTCTAGAATGTAGGGGAATCTTCGGGGATGTAAGGGAATAGGGAAATACTTCTAGAAAGTTGAAAGTCTCAGAATGTTCCAGAAAGTTCTAGAAATTTCTAGAATGTAAAGGAATCCAGGAGAATTAAAGGGAATCTAAGAAAATCTCATAAATTATAAGAGAATCTAGGAAAATATTTACAAGTCTAAGGGAATCTCTTAAAATCTAGTTGAATCTAAGGAAATCTTCATAATATCTAAGGGAATCGAAGAAAATCTTGATGAAACCTTAGAGTTTTTTTAAGCTTTTGCAAAGATGCTCAGGGCAAGCGCCTTAGTATTAAAATAGAAAGTGTTCTAGAAATGTTGCACAGATCCAAAATAGATTATTTTGGAAGGTTCTAAATGCTCATGGAGCGCCTCAATCAAAATTGAAAAATGCGAGAGAATCTAGGGAATCTTCATGAATGCTAAATATAGTACATAGAGCACGACAGGGCCTTGCACCATAAGAAAATGCTAAAATGGGAACAATGCGCCGTAGGACGTATTAATTTTCTTGTATATATATGAAGGTTGTTATAGACTCGAGGGTCCCAAAAGTTATAGACTCGAGGGACCATAAATATAGATGCAACTTGTATGGTATTTAGATCGAGCTCTAAATATGGAAATGTATGGTGAATTCTAAAATTAGAACATAAGGGGCTCTAAATCTGAAAATGTATGGTGAATTTTAAAAATTAGAACATAAGGGAATTTAATGTTCAAGATTGCACGTGGCAAAATTTCTGTAATTTGTCTATATTTAAGTTTAGTTATCTTAAAAAAACCTAAGTACAAAGAATTTTTTTGGATATGGTATGGCTATGATTATATCAAATCCTGTTAATAATCCCCAACATTTATGAAAGAACATTTTGCTAGATAGAGCGTGGTCATGAATGTGTTGCATGTTCAAGATATGTAAAGTGCAAGGGTTTTAAAGAAAGTGTTATTTTGCTTGAAAAATAATTGCTATGTTTTTGCATGTCAGGTGATCCTTTCCTAAAAATGCGTGGTTCGATGTAGAATAGAATAGAATAGAATAGAATGGAATAGAGTTTTTATCGTCCACGAATACCAATTGGCCCATGGGACCCAGTAGGAGGTGCATCAAGCGTATTACTGTCCAGGTTAAAAAACCCCCTCCCCACCCTAAAGGGTTGTTTGGGGGAAAAACCATGACAGGAATAGGTTTGCTGTCAAACTGTCCAATTACAAATACAAAGACAAATATATATCATGGGGGACAGAATTATGTACATGTATGGGGGTAAGTGCCCGAGGATCGAGCTGATCTCGGCGATCCATGATCTCTTGAATGTATGAGCCCAACTGCACAGAGAGCTCGTGCGTGCTCGATTATCTCATAAAGGGGGCTGGCGGGGCGGACTAGCTCAGCATAGCGTATCCGAATGCCATCATATGCTGGACAACTCTGAAGTGTGTGGCATTCGTCTTCCACAGCTCCAACCTGGCAGCGTTGACAAAGCCTCTCCTGACGCAGCTCCCCAATCCATCTCCTTGTCTCAATCCGGAGATGGTGTGCACCTGTGCGGATAGAGGCAATGGATCCGCTTTTCATGGGTAGAATGCAAGCGGCTTAAAAACATCGAGAATGATCATTGAGCGGATACACATCACAATGCCATCAAGAATTATAATTCTGTGTTGAAACGCAAGAAAGCACGCTTTGTTGTTGAGCATCAGAAGCAAATATTTGAATCATTGCTACGTGAGCCTCAGACCCTCTGGCGCAAAATATTATATTGACCACATCCCACTCTTGTACATATTTCTATGCAACAATGGGATGAGCGATTGGTCCAACTATATGATCATCCTGGGATTCTTAATTCTGTGCCTCATTTGGTAGATAATATTCTTCAATTCACAGAGGAGAAAATCAAAGAAGGTCTGCGACATCTATCCAATGGCAAGTCTCCTGATCTTCAAGGTTTACAAGCAGAATTGCTTAAATGGAAGGGGAGAGGGGGAGGGGGATCCACTATTGCTTCCAATCATACTGATCTTTTAAAGCAAGCTTTACAAGAAGGATTGCCAGAAACTTGGCGATCAGTACGGTCATACCAATTCACAAAGCAGGTGATAAGAATGACCCTTCGAATTATCGCATGATCATTGTCCGTTCCATATTTTTCAAGCTCCTAGCCAGTATCACCGAGAAGCAGTTGACATCATGGGTAGAAGATACTAGTGTATGTGCTGTAGGATAGGCAGATTTTCGTCCAGGTCATTCCATGACCATATTTTCACATTGCACATGCTTATTGGACATAGTCGAAGCTTGAAACAAGACCTCTATATATGCTTTGTGGATTTTACTTCTGCCTTTGCAGTACCTCGTGAGCTTCTTTGGCAGTGCTTGCTAGCACTTGGAGTTCCACAAAACCTTCAAAATTCAATTTATTGGCTCTATGAAAGGGTCTTTGCTAAGTTTCCAGCATCAGGTACCCAAATCACTAGTAATATTGAAGTACGATAGGGTTGCCCTCTATCTCCTGCACTCTTTGATTTGTACATTGATCAATTGGAAGAATAGCTTGATCATCATGGTGGCGGAGGCCCACATTTAACACATTATATCATCGGACAAGCGATGTATTGTTAGATTGGTATAGGAGACCGTATACATGGTGCATTATATAGGAGGTATATATACATGTATATACACATATGCACACGTGGAGTAGATATGCACGTATTCATTGTGTACACAGGGATCCATTATCATCACCGTGTTATCCGGCGAGGAGAAAAAAGCGAGGCGGTGTATGAGAGAGAGATTATTTTGATCTAGCTATGGAGATTATGAGTCTTTATGTTGTGCATTGCATAGATCTGGTAGATTGAAGCTTGGATTACTGGTTTTTCATCATTCTTGCAAATTTGGAGTTTAGGCTCTAACAATTTGGCAACCAAGGTTCTCGACAGACCATTGTGTGGCAAGAATTTCCATTGAAAAAGGGATTGTTACCATTTGTCTTGGTGATCGTCGGAAAAAAAGCGACAATGGATTGAGCAAGGAGCAATTTCTTTGTGTGAAGGGGATTTTTGTCAGAATAGCGAGTTGTGGGGTTCAATTTTGCGGCGTTCCCGTATTTATCACGGTATCGTATAAATATCTTGACATGTCACACAATAGAATCGCCACCATGGGGTATTTTAACCTAGGGGGTTGGCCTAAAAGGGATTAATTTAGCTATGCTAAATTAATAAAGGGGAAATTAAAGGATAATTACCTATAATTAAGAAATAACATCTAATTGACTTAATTAGGATAATAGATTAATTAGGAAGGTGCCACTTGGCCAAATTCGATTGGCCAGCAGGGGAATGCTAACTTGGGGCATCAAATTGGACCCCTACCCCATCCCAAAATCGGCGGGGGAGGAGGGCATTTGAGGCCCCCAGGTTGTTCTTGAACTCCCAAGTGTTCTTTGAGCGCCCAAGTTGTTCTTTGAACACCCAAGTTCTTTGAAAGATGGAGGTGCCCCATGCTAACGGATCTAGCAGAAACTCGGGTTAGTGGGTAGTCTAGCTTGAGCTTCTAGGATAGCACCTCAGTTAGTCTTCTCTGGTTATCTTTGTTAAGATTAACCCTTCTTTGATACTTAGGATTATATTTCAATTATGGATTATGCTTCGTTAAGTAAGGATGGATGAATCTATGAAAGTATCTCTGTTAGCTTCCGTAAAGCAGGGATTAAAGGGGGGGTAGAGACCTCTGTGCCTTATGCTCTTAGTATGCTCCTAGTAGTTCCCCTAGTAGCCGGTAATTGCGGCCTGTGAACAAGAGACCACCGAGCCGTGGATGCTATGGAATTGCTTAGCACCAGAGAAGGGACGCAGTGGTGAAGTGGGGGTGGGGACTTGCACGAACATACAAGGCTCCGAGACTCCTCTGATGAGCTAGGCACGATGGCCGGCCCGGTGAACTAGGCGGGTATGGGTCCGACACCCCACATGCAATGCCGTGGCGCTTACTACTTTGTGTAGATTTAGGGGAGTACGTCGGGTATGGATGCGGGGGTCGCTGATGCGGCACCTATTCTCTAGTTCACCCATGGAACCGCTGCGATCTTGGAAGGGGACACTTCCCCGACCTGCCTCATCGGACCAGGGAGATGCAAGCTGGAGTAGGCTCGGAGGGTGATACCTTGAGTCTGCGTCTCCGGAAAGGCTATAGTGATGTTCTAGCATGATTTGACTCATCCGCAAAGTGTGCGGGGAGGGGCGGATGGGTGGACAACCCTAGCCCGATGTTCTATGCCGATAACGCCATGCCAAGATTGGTCTGCTGATCTCTTGAGACCCTAGCCGTCGGTCGATCCTCTTTGGAGTCCGAGGGGGTAGAACCATGGGTTTTGGGGCGTTTCACCCTAGTATTAAATGCATCTTCTCTGTTATTATCAGTTGGATGGATGTGCCACCCTTAATGGTGGTTATTTATGATATGATTATACTGTATGCTAACCTTGTATGCACGCTTCCACGACATAGGAGTCCCATTGAAGGCGTGGGCCGAATGACACCTCTGTGTCCTTCACTCGAGCATCTTTTCATAGATGGCCCGAGTTAGACGGAGGCCCCTGCTCATGGCGAGTTGGGTGCCATGGGAGGGAAAAGTCCCGTATGTATACGCCCGTGTGTCGTATATATTCTGGGAGCGTCACAGTGGTATCAGAGCATGGTTTTGGTGGACCAAAACTGTTGCACTGGCCATACTCTAACTCGTTAGTTGAGGGTGAAAATTCTTAGGATAGAACGTCCTAACTCCATGATTGGTATTTTAATGGCTGAGTTATGAGAGGAATGATTTAATTGTGGAGGAAATTGTTTTCTAGTAGAGTGGGTAAGGTCGAGAAGTGGAGCTAGACATTCGAAATTCGTAATCGCCATAACCTTCTCCACGTAGCTCGGATCGCCGAGATTTTTGTTCCAGCGCGTCCGGCATGGTCGAAATACCCTAGGAGGCAAGGTAGTTGAGTACTTAGAAATCCGTACTTAAAAAATCTGTATGCAAAGATTTTTTAAAGGTTTTTTAAAAAAATATAAAAATCCTTAAAAATCCTTAGAATACAAATTTTATAGAAATTACAATATAGCCATTACAATATGAAATTCTAAACCTGTAAGCCTACAATTCTAACCCTAAACCTAAATTCTAAACCTGTAATCCTAAATTCTCAACATTCTAACCCTAAACCTAAGTGTACACAATGTAAGCCTAAACATTCTAACCCTAAATTTAAAAATTCTATCCCTAAACCTAAACATTCTAACCCCTGTAAACCTTATATAATTCTAAACATTCAAACCCTAAACCTTAATGTGCACAAAAAAAAATTTAGGGGCAATTTTTTTTTTTTTTTTGGCTATCCCATTCCATAAAATCTTTTTTAAGTCGTGTCTGGATTTTTATAGAAGATTTTTATGAATAAAAAGCAGCGTTTTTAACCACCTTGCTAGGAGGGGTCGTTACCCGTGCGGAGAAAGGATGTGGAAGGCCCCGAAACTCAACTCGGGCGCCGCTTGCATTTCGTCGACGCAGAATCCGGATAAACGGCGTATAATGCCGTCAGTTTGGCCCATGACCGATATAAAAGCGCGTATTTCCGCCGTATAAATATTAAAAAAAAAAGTTTTTAAATAAGAAAATTTTTAAAATTTAAAAGTTAGGCGGCCGGTTGTTTTTATGCTTTCCTTGCCTTGCGCGCCTCCAGCCTTTGCTCGGCGTCCGCCATAGCCGCCGGACCCGGCCTTGTTCTTCCACCTTGTTTCTTTCCACCGCCTCCTCCACCCCTAGCGCCTCCCCTATTATCTTCCTAATCGCCCGGCGCCTCACTTATGGCCAACACTAAGACTACAGCGGACCCCTCTAGCCTCAATATACCCCAAATCCTAAGCTATGATCGCGCAACATATGGCCAGCGATGGCGACTTGATAGACATCCTTACGGATGAGCCGTACGGCGATTTAGCGATGACCTTAGGATACCCTATCCTATATTCCATTTCTCTGGGCAGTTTCTGATTAAGCTCAATCTGCACCAGCTACCCTACACCATGGTCGAGCAACTTGACAATGTCATGATATTGATCAAATTCTACCCCCGGTGTGAAGAACACTCACGAGGAGGAAGCAATTCAGATTGAGGCAACTTCGTATTGGGGTATTATTAGGGGAAGGCGCGATCGCGTCGAGGAGGTAGAGGGCGGATATAAAAAATGCGGGCTCGGGGAATCTGGTACTAGCGCCATGGGTGGGCTATTATCAACTGCCAGGCTTTTGAATTACCCATATATCAATGGCACGAGGCTTCTCAAAGCTTTATGTGGACTGAGATTCCCAGTCTGGACTACTTGACAATAGTCCAGATGGATATGGCCCAGCGACCTGACCGCTATCATGTAGAACTGCTCCGAAGGATCGCTAATCGGCGGTTGGCTCAGGTAGAGGCCGACATGGAACGAGCCCGGCTCGGGAGGAGGCGAAAAGGCTCAGCAGGAACAGCAGGACCAGCACCAACAGCAGGCCAATCTCGAGCAAGAAACCCCGCAGGACCCTAATCAGGGGGACAAGCCGCCTAGCAAACGACGGAGGAAATTTGTAGCCCATAAGTCCGGCAGCCAATAAAAGAGAAGCTGAAGGTTGTCGGGAATATTGGGAAGAATACGCGTTCCAGCCGAAGGCAAGAGCGGGTGGACGCCTCACGGCCCCATCACATCCTGCGGCTAAAGGCGGTCCCCGGAAGAAGGGGCCGCCTCCGAAGCCTGCGAGGAAACCCCACCGTTTCCGACCTGGCACCGTGGCTTTACGGGAGATCCGTAAATACCAGAAGACCACGGAACTCTTGATAAGGAAGCTGCCTTTTCAGAGATTGGTTCGTGAAATCGCACAAGAGTTCAAGACCGACCTCCGCTTCGGACTTTATAATTTTGGCACTGCGCAGAAGCCGTAGAGGCCTATCGATAGCCCTTTTGGTGGCGCCAACCTTTGCGCTATACATAAAGAGAGTCACCATAATGACTAAGGATTTAGCCCTCGCCCGGAGGATCCGGGGGGATTCCTTGTAGCTACCTTCGGGCATTTTCATTGTACAACTTTTGTTAATATTAATGGAAGTCTTTATTCCCTTTCTTCTTTTTTTTTGGAAAAAAAATAATAATAATAATAAAATCTTTGTCGGTCTTGGCGTCGACAAGAGGGTACTTGAAAAGGGTTTTAGGGTTTTCATTTTCACTTTCCACCATCTGTTTACCCTCCTCCCTCTTGACTTCCAGCGCCAATGGCGTCCACCAACCTACTTGCATGGTATGAGGACGGAGAGCACTGGGATCCTCAGGTTCCCTTTGATCTCTTACAGCCCTTTTTGCTCCAGCGTATCGATCTTATTGCCAATATGCAACGTCACCCAGACTATCACGGGGTTTACGGAGTTTTATGCGAGGAGATGCTCCCTCTTTGCACCCCCCTTGAGAACCGCCTCGGTTGTTCATTGGCGGGATGTTGTGAGAGAGATGCTGGCGGCGACACCGCAGCGTATGATGTGCTTAGGGGGCAAGCCGATTGGGGTAACCACCCGTCGTAGTTAAGCATGAGGGCGGCGGTATCTTGAGATCGCCTTTGCTCTAGCCATCCTCATGGATCGATGCGTTGAGGATGATACTTTGCCGGCGAGAGAAAGGCAAGCTTCCGAGTCTTCCGATGAGGAAGAGGGCGAACACATCGGCATGGGCGATTTAAATGCGTTGAAAACGGTTGGCGAAGAGATGCCGCCCGCCAGGAACAAGCGGCACGCTTGTTTTGGGGGTGCAGGTTGGGGAACTCCGCAAAACAGCCCTCTGTGAGGACCCTTGGATCTAACGAGGAGAATCACGGGGGACTATGTCGCGGGATTTGCAAGAAAGAACAAGGAAAAGAAGAAGAAGAAGAAACGTTGAGAGGGAAAATGATAAGCTTCCTTGATATCAATGATGAACATACATGAACTCATGTCGAGAAGACCGAAGAGAGACAAGACTCAAAACTCATCTAAAAACTCATGTGCTAGCTCTACTCATATATATAGTACAATGGCCTTTGGCCCAATATAGACACCACGGTGATCGGATGGTGCGCTCACGTAAGGAGGCGATTCTGAGGAATGTTGGCAGTGCCTCTTGAAGTGCCTAGAATCTGGCCGGCGGCGGGCGGTGGCGGGCCATCACTTGTATGCGGCGCCTCTTGTTGTGGGCCTTGAGGCTTTGACTGCGTGGTCCTTCTTAGTCTTTTTTGAGCCTTTGATGGTGACCCATGCTGGCGTGGATCCTTGAGCTTGACACGGTCCGTCGTATGCATGAATAGTCTGAACGGGGAGGCCTGGGACTAACACTCCCCACCAAATGACACTTTCGGTCACGAAGAAAGGAGGAAGTGCTTCGAAGGCGGGAAACCAGCCGGTCGGAAAGTGATCCCTCGGGGAATGAGGTCGGGCGCCATTATGGTAATGAGCAGGGATAGGTTCTATACGTACAAAATCAAAATTCCTGACGTATAAAGTCAAAAAATACGTATTTTTTAATAAAATACGTATTTAACGTATAAAAACCTCGCCGGCCGGAAAAAAAAAATTTCGCGTCTGTGAAACTTTACCAGCGTCTGTGAACAGTAAAAACAGCGAGACGATTTTTTTTTTTTTTTTTTTTTTTTTGCGTCTGTAAAAACCTTCTGTTTAAGCGTCTGTGAAAAAGTTTCAGCGTCTTTATTTGTTTATCTGATTTCGGCGTCTGTGAAATTTTAATTTCAAATTCGTAAAAAAAAAAAAAAAAAAAAAAAAAAAATTGAAATTCAAATTTCGGTATCACCGGAAACTTTGTTCAGCGTCTGCGAAAATTTTTCGTCGCATAAAATAGAAGGTTTCGATGCTGCTGAACCCCATAAAAAAAAAAAAAAATTTTTTTTTTTCAGCGTCTGTGATTTTACTATTTGTCTGTGAAAAAACTTTCAGCGTCTGGAATTAGAAGGTTTCAGCGTCTGGAAAATCTTCCGACCGAATTTTTCTCAGTATTTTTTTTCGTTTATCGGCAAATATGTGCCCGTATCATACAATTCCACGTATTAGTATAAAGCGTTACAACGTATTGAACCTATCCCCGGTAATGAGCAATGAGGTCTGGCGTGTTTGAAGAGCGTCGGGGTGTTGAGCCCTAGAGGCGGGATGGGCCTCAATGAGGAAGTGAGGCGCACCATGTCTTCGAGGCGACATAGGCGGAAGGAACAAAGCCCGACACTCCATGAGAAGGCAAGTTTGAAGACCAAAAACGACCGGCATTCGGATTGCGATGAAAGATTTATTTGCCGATTTAAAGAGGCGACCGGGATGCATTTGAGGCAACCGCGAAACACAGCGGCGATTGTATGCGAAGGATCTGGTGAGGTGGCGGCATTATGCAAGAAGGTGTCAAGACCATGAAGAGCATCAGCAGGCTTTTGCCAACCACGCTCATTACCGATATAAATCCAATTTTGATTAGTGTCCAAAGTGGTATTCTCCTCCCAATTGGGGCGTCGACAAATCGGGGGATCCCACCAGGAGATCCGTGGAGATCTGGAGGGAGTTGACCCGGCGTGGCCATCGGGACCGCCGTCCAAAGGGAAGGCCCGGTCGAGAAGAAAGGAACCGTGGGGGGGGAGGGGCTCCTAAGGAAGCATATGGAGAGGGAAGCATGCGGGTGTGCGTGGGTTGCGAGCCATGTCCCTAAATGCTTGAACAAGATTTTGATCAAGAGCCACGACACCAATGGTCCCATTCGAAGTAGAGAGTAATTGATAGAGCGGGAGGATTGACCCAACCCGTGGGGATGGTCTTGCTTTCGAAGGCCGCGGAGTTGATTGTAGCCTCCCAAGTCTTTGCATATATAAATCTGAGCAAACTCAAGATCATCGAGTGCGCCCGGATTTTTGTTTACTGTTCCAGCGTTTCGACACGCCCCGAGAGGTAAGTCTTTGAGCGATTCGGGCATGTACTCTGTTCAAAAGTCGAGGCGGCGGGATCCTTGAAATATTTATTGGTTGGTGATAACAACCAAAGCGGCATTGGAGTTGCCTCTAAAAACACGATGGGCCTCATCCCGGAATTTATCCTGAAGATCCGCCAAGTAGAAGTCATGAAAAACATAAGCCATTGGCTGAACCACTCGGAAGATGACTAATTCAGGATCTTCAACCGTAAGCTGATCAAAGACTAAGAGTGCACAAAATAAACCCTTGTCTTCTATAGAGATCCGGCGGTTGAAGGAAGTCCACACTTTTGAGTGGGCTGTTGATGAACATTGCCATTGGCGGCGTACCACTTCAAAAGAAAGAGGTGCCGTCGGGCCACCACATAGTCAAGATAGCTGGAAGGAGTAGAGAAGTCCACCGGGATGTTTGTAGCAATGTCAAGATATCCCTCCTGTTTGTGTTGGGCTTCCTCAGCAGATTGAACTACTTGCTTTGGAGCTGATGTTCAAGGTCCGCGGATCCGATGCTCCTTTTCTAACAAAAGCGGGGGACTGATCGCGGACCCGTTTACCGGAAGCGTGGCATGTGAAGAGGATTGCCCGGGTATGGAAGCGGCGTGGCAATCTCAGCGTCATCGGCGACCTTTGTTCGAGCCTCCAAAGGCTGAGTGCGGAGGGGCGTTAAGCGATTGGTGGCGTGGAAAGGCTGAGCTTCGAGGGGAGGTGAGTCGAGCTTCCGCATTTCGGTGAGATTTTGAATTTGAGTCTTTGTAATTGTCACAAAGCTCGAGTACAAGGTGTCTAGCTTAGCAATGTGTTTCTCCTTTTTCACCCGGGAGGATATCTTTGGACTTGTTCTGTTCCAATAAGTCCCTGAATTTGAGTTTGGGCTGCGCTTGATCGGTAAGTAGGCTGGTGCGATCCACGAGCACTAGTGAGATCTATCACGGGCCGTAATAGAGCAGCGTGCTTTTCTTGAAGTTGGGCTTCCAAAGTTTGAACATGGGCAAAGTGGGCGGCTTGAAGGTCTCTTTGAACAGCATCGGAAGCCTCGAGGGCGCTGAACACAGATCATGAGAGCCTCTGGGATGCATGTAGGCTGCATGGCGGCCGGTTTGAACTTCTTTGGAATTATCTGGGGGAGCTGTCGAGGATGGGAGGGGCAGGGCCCTGTTGCTGCTTTATCGAGATTGTTGAGAGGCATGATGGGAATGGGAAGGCGTGGCCTCGGAGGGAAGAAAAGAGGAAGCGGTGACATCGTGGTCCGATGTTGAGCAGGACGAGGGAGGTTTGGCGTGAGGGTACAGCTTGTTGAGTTGGGCCGGAATGCGAGAGAGGCCCGAGTGGAGGTATGGGAAGTGGAAGGACTCTCAAGAACGGGGGAAGATAATGGCGAATGAGGGCCTGAAGATGGCCACCCACAGAAATTTCAGAGAGAAGAGGAGGGGGTAACCACGATGCGGTCTACTTCTTGAAAAGGCGGTAGAATAAAAGGCGTGGCCAATCAACATGGAGAGTGGAGTGGATGGCGGTGATGACCATGTTATAAAAGCGGCTTATTGATGTGGGTGTTCTTAATGGAATGCCCAAGCAATTTTCGCCCGAGAAACTTCACAAAAAGTCTCATGGGGTTTGGCAATATTTGTGGCGTCTTTGGTTGGCTTGATAAGCAATAGCGCCAAAGCGAGTGGCGTCTATGTCACGTAAAAAGCAGCCCAAAGAGGCGAAGGTTTTGCAAAGGGATGTGGAATACCTCGAGAAATCAAATCTTGATAGTAAGTAAAATGGTGGTGCCATCGACCACCGTAGTAGCAAATCCTTAGGGCTGTTGGACGATGTGGGCGATGAGCTGCCGCAATTGGCCCGGATTTGGGGCGGGAGCTCCATTTGTGAAAATTCGTAAAAGCTTGTGGCGTTCCGCAACTTCGACTCAGACCAACAAGGGCCTCTCGAAGGTGGGCGTCGAGAAAGACCAGAACCAAAAAAAATTCGCATCCCTTGGGCGCGAAGCTTGAAGTGTAGAAAGTTTGGGGCAGCCATGGCGAAAAGCGTCGAAAGGAAGGCTGGTTGAAGAAGCGGAGGCGGAGAGCGGAGAATGGAGGGCGAAGCCTTGAGAGACGCGAAAAGGTTTAGGGCGCAAATGGAAGCGAAGAGGTATGATGAGGGATGGCAGAATTGATGGTGCAGTGCCGAAAGATGCCAAGGAGGGGATTGAGAGGCAAAAATTTGGCTAAGTCCCGAACAACAAAGGGAGAAGCAATGAGCGGTGGAGATGAGGCGTGAGAATGATCCGGATGTGACAGGTGGCCAAAGGACACACATTAATGTTGGCAGTATGTAAGGAATGGCATTTAATGCTGGCAGCTTCGAAGTGGGATATCATTAAAAGGAATGTGTCGGAAAAGGTACCATGGCTAGATGCGGCCGGGAGAAAAAGATTCTCATTTTAAAGCGACCTTGCATTGCAAACCGTTGGCGATGGTTGTGATTGATCCACGTCGACAAGGAGTTCCATGATTGGCTATATAAAAGGCGAGCAGGGAGTGAAGCGAAGACATCAGATGGCCTTCGGCATGGCGAATTTCTTGGTTTTGAGCGAAGGCGCACTATGCCCACTAAGCTGTCGAGGAGTGGATTACGCAAGATGGATTATGCGGACCTCTGGGCTGCCACAATCGTGGCTTTGAGAATGGATGGCTGGTGTGCGGGATGGCTGAACATCCCGATCCGAAGACCAACGCGCAATGGAGGTGGTTACGCACCTTATTTGGGACCACGAAGCGAGAACCTCTACCACCTCCTCCTCGCATCACCTCTGCTCCGAACCCGGAGTAGAGGTTTTTCTTCTTAGGTTTTTAGTAGATAGGGCTCACGAGCCGTTTTTGTATATAGAGGCGGTGCCCATAAGCGGAAATAAATTTGGTTTGTGCCCACATTTTGTAAAAAAATTTCCACCTATAATATAATTTGCCGCCGTTTTAGTCACTATCTGTTGTGTGTGCGTCTTGAACTGTATCTGTTGGGTGAGTGTCACTTGCTGTGGTATGAAATGGTTTGAGGCGAAAGCCATTAACCAGTGTAGGTAATGGAGTTCCATCTAACTCAGCCACTTGAAAATTTGGGTTGAACCCTTGAACAATTTGATAAGGGCCAAGCCATGAAACTTAAAGCTTGGGAAAATTTTTTGTAGAGAATCATAAAGAAGAACCAAATCTCAGATCTGGAATGTTTTTGTCTTCAAACGTTTGTCATGTAAAGATTTTTGCAACCGTTGTCCATGAAGAACACGAATATATCCCTTCTAAGTTCATCCAACTGTTCCAATTGATAAACCCTTTCTTTGAGTGCAGCAGGCGGATTATGGGCGTGCTTGATTGAAAGTTGAAAAGTGGGGAGAATGTACTCAAAAGGCATGAGAGCTTCTTGACCATAAACCAATTTGAAAAAGTGTGACCGGTAGCTATTTTGAAACAAGTATTGTAAGCCCATAGAGCGGTAGGAAGTTTGGTTTGCCGGTCGGTCGAGAAGCGTCACAAATTTTCTTGAAATTGTGACCGGGAGTTTTGTTGGTGCTTTCAGCCAAACCATTCCCTTGAGGATAGTAAGGTGTGCTCTTGTGATGATGTATCGGGGAGATAATCGTCGGCTCCTTGATGGTGTGATTGATAAAATGTACACCACGATCATTGACCCGACTCAGGTGGGGCGCCCGAATCAGCGTGATGATTTGTTGATAGATGACTTTTTTGTCTCTGGCCGCGATGTTATGCGGAAGTCGCAAGCTTCAGCCCATTTGGTAGCATAGTCGGTGAGAACCAAAATGTAGCGAACGCGGGTGTGTCTGGGGAGATCGATGGGTCCCACAAAATCCATTCCCCATGGGAAGAAGCGTCCGTGGCGACCCGGCGTCAAGGGAAGAGCGTCCCACCGTGGGCCCCGCGGCCCGGCAAGCATCGGGCGTCGCGGGCATGGGCGTGGCGTCTTTAAGGCGTGGGCCAAAAATAACCAGCAAGAAGGATTTTGCGTGCCGTGGTGTCACCATGAAAATGACCACCACCGAGCCCTTCATGGGCTTCTCGAACAATATCTGGGACCTCATGAGGGAGAACACAGCGTCGAAGGATGGTATCCTTACCCTTTTGTAAAGATGGCTGCAACCATGGTGTAGTCACGGACCTCTCGGAGAAATTGATGGCGGCAGGATTGGCTTGGCTGGAAGGCGTGGCGTCCTCACGGTGGAAGCGCCCAATGGGAGATCTTGCTGAAAGTCATGAAACCAATGAGGTGTTGCCGTGACGAGAAAGAGTTGGCGTCGGAAAAGCGTCGAGACTCGGTGGAGGGATCATCTGTGTGGATGCGTGAAAGATAATCCGGGACAACATGAGATTTGCGGCCTTGTGAACAATTTCAAAGGTGCAAATTCTTGCGGAAGGAGGACAACGAGCAATGCGGCCGGTGGGCGTGGATTTGTTGATCAAATAAAAAGTGCACGGTGGTCAACAAAAAATTTGATCATTTGCCCAAAAGATAGTGATGGAAGCGTTGGGCCTTGAAAAATTAAACCCAAGGCTTCGCTCGTGGCGAGTAGTTGCGTTCGGCCGAATTGAGTTTCCATTTGGCGTAGCGGTTTTGGTTTGTCGGTGTCGCATCATATTCTTGAGAAAGAACAGCTCAATAGCAAAGGCGAGACATCGACATGGACATGAAAGGGCTTGTCCCATTGAGGAGGAACAAGAACCGGGGCTGAGTAAGCAAAGCTTCAAGCGTTGGAAGCGACATCGCACAGAATTCCAAGCCGGTGGATTCATCACCCAATGAGTTTATGAATGGGATGCGCAATGGCTGCTTGAGTCGAGGGAATGAAGGTGGAGTAATAATTGACCTTACCCAAGAAAAAGCGTGTTTCCTTGATATTGGCTGGTGCTTGAGCCTTGAGCACCACGGCTGATTTTTGCGAGGATCAGGTGGTGATACACTGCTTTCTTGACCACATGTCCCAACAGAACACACGAAGTGGCCTTAAAAGGTGCATTTCTCTGGATTGAGACTAATCTTGGGACTCATCACATTTACGAAAGGCGAGTTCAATTTATCCAAATGGTCAGACCATGGGGTAGCGGAGAGAGAAGTCATCTTGAAAAATTTGCAAGAAGGATTTTCCTTCATAAAATCATGAAAAAGCGAGAGCATGATCGTTGAAGCGTGGATGGAGAGTTTGATAATCCAAAAGGAACCACCTTGTAGGCAAAAGTGCCTTACGGGGTGGTGAAAGTAGTCTTGAGTTGATCAGATTCTTTGATTGAGATCGATTGTAGCGGAAAAAACCATCCATGAAGGTACATCTCATGTCCGGCAACCTCTTCGAACACAGTACGTGAAGGGAAGTGAAAAATGATCGCGCTCGTGCTTTGATTGAGTTTTGGTAGTCCATAGCGGATCTTACCATTGTGTTTGAGTGCAATGGCGATGGGGCTCACCCATTGAGAATGTTTGACCTCATAGATCAAACTGCGACAAGGAGTTTGTCAATTTACGCCTTAGCGATCCGCGGTAATTAGGGTTGAGCGGTCTTTGTCGTTGCTAAATTTGGGCGTGCATCGGACTTGGTAGGAATGGTGAGTTCCCCAAGGTTTTGTTGATCCCGAAGATCTCTCGTAGCTCGGTGAAAATGTGTTTGAACTTTTGAAGAGCATGGCGCCCACATGGCGATAGGGTGTCGGGAAGATTGGCGGCAAGTCGGACGGTGATTGTTGCCCTCGTCCACAATCTCATTGCGAAGTCCCGAATATGGGGATAACCAGGTGTCTGGACAATATGGCGGAGGAGGTTGAAGCATAACGGGATCGCATGCTTTTCTGCGTGGTGAAAAAAGAGGTTCTTGAGTTTCCTCAGCGAGAGGTTGCTTCATGGCGTATATGTACATCTACGGGGGAGGCTGCGGGAGGTTCAGCGTCACGAAAAGTGATCAACCCGTTGGATTCGATTGCAAGGAGCGGGTAAGGGTCAAACAAAGCAGCCACGGCTGGTCACGATCAAAGTCATTTCTCCCCAAGGATCGGCATATTCGGGTAGGATGGCGGAGAGGCGATTCCTTGAGGCTGAACGATAAATATTAAGCGTCCTCGGAGGAATCGGTGCCGGGGGAGAGGGTTCGGCATTATCGCGGAAATGATTTTACTGTTTCCAAGTCCATGGTGGCATTGGGGTGACCATCGGTGATGACTAAGCGTCCGTGGCCGGTAATGGATACTCTTGGCTGGCGGAGAAAGGTCTGCAGACCAACATTTCATAATCACTGGATCTTCTCCAGCCTTCCAAACACCAAATTCAAAGGGAATCACGAGATCACCAATGTTGATGTGAAGAAGAAGCGTGGCCTTGAGGTCTCGTGATATGGCCATTGGCCAATTTGATGTCATATGGGGCACAATAGAGTTGTTTGATGCCCATTTGTTTTGCGGAGTTTATCAGTGATGAGATTGACACAGCTACCTCCGTCAATTTGAACATGATTGACTTGTTGATTGCCCCGTGGCATGTATGCAGAGTGGGAGTAGAGGTAGCAACAGCCCCAACCAAAGCGGTCGGGAGTAGTAATTTGGTCCTTGAGGCGGGGCGAGTTTCAAAATTGTGGCCAAGCTTAAAGGAATTTTGATTTTGGCTAGCTCCTCTTGGAGTTCGAGGCACATGAGAAAAAGGATCGGCTAGATCCACAGGTGCGGGAGTGCGTGGTAAAAAGCGGCAACTTCTTTGAGTAGGTCAACCTCGCGGCGATATTGGGATATGTCGAGGCGTGGAGGTTGAAGGCGTGGAAGGTGCGTCTTGTCTTTGTTGAGCTCTAGTGGTGGCATGGACATTAGCCAGCGTCGCGGCCTTGGCAGCTTGCATGAGGTTCAAAATGCTTTGTCGAACTTTAGGCATGACATTACGGCATGAGTTTCTCCAAGTCGAGGGTGCAAAATGGACCTTTTGTCTTACGCATGAGGAATTGCGTCGTACAAAGGCGGGTTTGCGTGCCATTAGGAATAATGGTTAAGGGGCGTGATGCCGAGATGCGGCGTGAGACCAAACCAACCCAATTGGATATTTTTTTGGACTGGGGATTAAGAGCTTGAAAAAATTTCTTCTGTGCTTGTTGATCCATCGAGGGTTGAGTGGCGAGAGCTGGTTGATAAGCGTGATTCTTTGGCCATATTTTGGTGGCTTAAAGAAGAAACGGGGCCGGGCCTTGTTTGCCATTAGCAATCGAGTTGGTAAGCCGTGGAAAAAAGGGCCCGGCGTGGTCTGATTTATTGCCGGGGAAGCTGCACTTTTGAACTTGTGGAAGTTGAGGACAGCAGGTGGTGGTATGACCCCATTCTTGGCGGTGATAACACGAGCTTTTGAAGGATCAAAAGGAGGGCGTGTGTTGGATCCCGTTGTTGCTCCCATTTGCTGATAGAGTTAGTGGGTTGCGCTGCGGTGGTGGGCTGGCGATATTGCGCGATTAGTGCGTAGATGTTGTTTTGCACTTGATAAACCATCTTGTTGCGGAAAGGTGTAGGATGAGTGCGAGTGCACTCTTAGGTGGCATGATGCACATGTTGCATCTTTACAATGAGGCGGGCCATTGGTGGAGTTGCACTCATTTGCCAAGTGGCCTTGATATTTGCGGATATGGCACGGATCATTGCGGCTAGCGGATTGGCATGTTGAGGTTGAGCAGTGATGCGGGGAACCATGGCGGAGTGGAATGAAAGGGAGCTCTGAAAGAGCCACGCCACGGGGAAACATTGGTGAGTGATTGACAAGATCGATAGCCTGTTCCAAAGTCTTGGTAGCGGAGTATTGGTCATGAGTCGGATAAATTTGGAGGAAGTCCTTGGAGAAACGGACCAAAGATCGGCTACGTGTAGAGGGTACTCTTTGAGTTTGCTGAAGCGAGAATGTGAAGTCGATCACGCAAAATCCCTGGCGGACTCAGGTGGGCTCTTGTTGAAGGTCATTAAGTTGTTTGAGATGAAGCTGATCATCATCCAGTGGTCCCATAGTGAGAAAAGCGGTTCTCATTTGGACAGTCTTCTTTCGATTGGCTTTTGTTGGACGCAGAGCCATTGATGAGGAGCCACGCAATGTGGTGGAAAAGATGTGGAATTTCAGTTGAGGGCGCGCATGACCATTGGGACAGCGAGCCTCAAATTCTTCCATGTGGGCACGAGCACTTTGGTCTAAGGTTTGCCTTTCGTGTTGCCAAAGGTGGGATAAAGTAAACAAGGGTGCGAAAGGTAGAGGTAAAAGTCTTTGGGCTGGACGGGGAACATGATAGTGAGGATATTGAGGTGAAGTTGGAGGTGGTATGGTCTTTGGAAAGACCACAGCAGGGGTGGGTGAGGTGGAGAGTCTTTGGAGGTGCACGATCATTGGTTTTGAAGTGCGTAGGTATAAGCGGGGAAAGGCGGTGGGAAAGGTAGGGAAGGGAAATTCACGGGAGGAGCAAAAAGAAACATGTGGATATCCCTGTCCCCGTAGGGAGATGATGGTTGTGAAGCATTATGGCGGAAAAGAGTGATGGATGAAGGCATGTTACGGGGTATGAAAGTAAAGGTTGGCAGGTGGGCGGATAGGGCTCTGATAGTGATGAGGCGGTACATGAGCAATGTTTTTGCAGCTTGAGGCGGAGAATTTGGGCCGAGACATGACCACGGGGGGTGGGTGGCCCGGCCGGAGCCCTAGGCCAGAATGTGGCCTCCCTCAATGTCAAAGGATCCCATACATATCACGAACAGCTTCCCCTTGATGATGGCGCTCAAAGCGAGGCGGCGTCCCGGGAAAAGTTCTTACGGCGTGAAGTTTGAGACGGACATAGCGTGAGAAAAAGGAGAAAAACCGAATCCAGACGGCGGTGGCGGTGTTTAGGAGTGCAGGTTAGCAGGGAACTCCTACCAAGACAGCCCCTCTGTGAGACCCTT